>CAUYPK010115997.1:0-65010 GCA_963574355.1 Loris lydekkerianus | reverse complement strand
ATATAAATGTTCATGCCATTATATAAAATAACAACAATATTGAGAAACTTTACTAAGAATATGTCAGGCCTACTATGAAATTAATTTATGGCTTTCATATGAAAGCTATAACCCAGTTATAACCTAAGAATAGGGGGAAAGGGGAAAGGGAGGGGAGGGGTGGAGGGAGGATGGGCGGAGGGAGGGTGATTGGTGGGATTACACCTATGGTACATCTTACAAGGGTACATGTGAAACTTACTAAATGTAGAATATAAATGTCTTAACACAATAGCTAAGAAAATGCCAGGAAGACTATGTTAACCAGTGTGATGAAAATATGTCAAATGGTCTATAAAACCAGTGTATGATGCCCATGATTGCATTAATGTACACAGCTATGATTTAATAATAAAAAAATTTTTTTTAAATAATAAATAAAATAAAATAAGGACAATATTATGCAGAGTGGCCATAAAGTTCATGTGTACAAACTTTATAGCTACACTGTATAACAGTGTAATAGTTAAGTCCATAATTACCTTAGTCTCAATATTGACACTACAAAAAATAATGATCATTTACTGAATTAATATTAATTTAAACTGATAGATAGATCAAAATGGTTAAATTTGTTGTTGTTGTTGTTAGAGACAGAGTCTCACTTTGTCGCCCTCGGTAGAGTGCCACAGCTGACAGCAAGCTCCGGCTCTTGGACTTAGGTGATTCTTTTGCTTCACCCTCCTGAGTAGCTAGAATTACAGGCGCCCGCCACAACACCCGGCTATTTTTCTTATTGCTGCATTTTGGCTGGGGCCAGGTTTGAACCCGCCACCCTTGGTATTTGGCGCCCTACTCACTGCGCCAAAATGGTTAAAATTTAAAATATTCACCTTTCTCCATACAGGAGAGGATGTGAGGGGGAATGTAAAATGATACAACTTTGTAAAACAATTTGGTGATTTCTTAAAAACTTAAAAATGCACCTTTAATATTATCCAGCCACTTTATTCCTAAGGTATTTACCCCAAAGAAAAGAAAGCATATATCCATACAACAACTTGTACATGAATGTCCATAGCAGCTTTATTTGTAATATAGCCAAACACTGAAAATAACAAATGACCATCACCAGGTGAGTGGACAAAAAAAATGTGGTAAATACATAGTCCACTTGCTTTACTTACTGTGTTCTTGGCTGTGCAGAAGATTTTTAGTTTGATCAGGTCCCAGTAGTGTATTTTTGAAGCTGCTTCAATTGCCCGGGGGGGTCCTCCTCATAAAATATTCGCCCAGACCGATTTCTTCAAGAGTTTTCCCTGCACTTTCTTCTAGTATTTTTATAGTTTCATGTCTTAAGTTTAAATCTTTAACCCAGTGAGAGTCTATCTTAGTTAATGGTGAAAGGTGTGGGTCCAGTTTCAGTCTTCTACAGGTTGCCAGCCAGTTCACCCAGCACCATTTATTAAATAGGGAATCTTTTCCCCACTGAATGTTTTTAATTGGCTTGTCAAAGATTAAATAACGGTAAGTAGCTGGGTTCATCTCTTGGTTCTCTATTCTGTTAACATATTCTTCTCAGTAAAGCATCTCAAGAATGGAAGAAAAAGTATCCAATGTACTCAGCCCTACTTTGAAACTAATTTATGTCTTTCGTATGAAAGCTATAACCTAAGAATTTGGGGAAGGGGGAGAGGGAGGAGAAGGAGGGGGGAGGATGGGTGGAGGGAGGGTGATTGGTGGGATCACACCTACAGTGCATCTTAACAAGGGTACATGTGAAACTTAGTAAATGTAGAATATAAATGTCTTAACACATCAACTAAGAAAAGGCCAGGAAGGCTATGTTAACACGCGTGATGAAAATGTGTCAAATGGTCTATAAAACCAGTGTATGGTGCCCCATGATCGCATTAATGTACACAGCTATGATTTAATAAAAAAAAAAAAAAATACATAGTCCACATAATAGATACTACTACTCAATAATAAAAAGGAATGAACTATGGGTACACAGAACATGTAGAATGAACCTCAAATAATTATGCTAAAAGTATCCAAATGAAAAGAAATATAGAGTGCACATTTATATAAAACTTCAGAAAAATACAGATTAATCTTATCTACAGTGGCAGAAAACAGATCAGTGGTTGCCTAAGGAGCAGCTGGAAGAGAAGGAAGGGGGAGAGAGAGGAATTACACAAGGGCATGAAAAACCCCATCAGGGGGGTATTTATGGCGGTGATCTGCAGTGGATACACATATGCCAAAATGTGTACAATCAAAATGTGCAGTTTATTGCATTTCAAGTATGCTTCATGCCAAATCATTTTGTTTTCACTGACGCGAAGTGGGAACAAATGGAACTTGGTTCAACTTAGGCTACTGACGACCCGTGTGAACTTGTACAAATCACTTAACTCTCTAGGCCTCTGCTTACTTATCTGTCAAGTGGCAATGAATGAACATTCCTGCCTTCCTTGGTTGTATGAAAAGAAAAGTCTGTTTTAGAGTGATATGTAAACCAGCAGCACGTATATTTCCAACCTAGAACATTCAGACGCTATACTTTTATTTTATTGACAATTTATAAACAATATCCTTCTATAAATCTACCAAATGATGTTTGTACCATTTGCTTCTGACACCTAGCCCATACGATTTGATTTTTCCAAGGCAAGCAAAGGGTACTAAAGGGTACTGCTTGATAATGGTGGATGGCAGACCATGTGAAAAAGAGGCGTTTCCCAACTTTTATATATACATATAAATATATATATAATACATATATATACATATACATACCTACATACATATATAGTGTTATGCGTTCATAAAGAATAAATCTACAGACTTCGTTATACATAGGTCACTGAGTTTGACATGTAAGAAACATTACCTCCAGTCTTTATAGGCTTTCAAATGCATCTAATCTTTCCTGAAACTATCAAGATTCAGAACTAAAATTTGTTATCACTCATTGCAACTGTTGTATACAACCACAAAGCCATAACCCTAAGAACTAGCCAGTTCCATAAATACCTGCTTACTTTCATATTGGCAGATGTATAAGTCTAAACAGCACAGATTTTAAGTGTCATATAAGAATGTTTATAATGAAGACTGATAGTAAAAGTATTATTTTACACTATTCTTTGATCAAGTCCTTTTCATTATTTTGGTTCATCTTTCTTATAGCATAGGTACTGATGCAAAGTGGAAGGCTTGGATGTCAAATAGAACTTGTCTCAAATGTAGCTGCTAACTACCTGGGTGAGAACTGCAAGTCATCTAGACTCAGGTAGCCTTCATTTCCATATCTGTGAAGCAGAAACAATAAAACATGCATTTCTTGGTTGTTGTATGAATCAAATTTGTATCCATGAGATATTGTGTATAGCAGCTGGTGCATAACAAATGGTTACTATTATACATAAAACTGTAAGATAGGGTGGTACCCATGGCTCAATGAGTAGGGCACCAGCCCCATATCCCAGAGGTGGCAGGTTTAAACCTGGCCCCAGCCAAAAAAAAAAAACCAAAAAACTGTGAGATACAGAAATCCCTCTAAAATCTGGTATATTTTTTAGTCTTTTTCCAGCCAATTGAGCCAAGCATGGATATCCAAACTTATAAAGTATTATCTATGTATATATACATATATAAGCTCATTTATTCAACAAATTGTTACTAAGCTCCTATGGCAAGCTATAAATTTATCATATTTTATATTTTCAATTTCAGAATAGTGTTCAGAGCTTTAGAATTCTGTCTGTTGAATTCTGAACTTCATAATAATTATTAATTAAATATTCTTCTGTAATAACATCATTAAAATTTCAAACCATTGTTTAAAGGCCAATAAATTCATAATATTATATATATGTTAAAATTTGTGACTATATGTTCAAAGAAGGAAAATGTTGAATTTTTATTGGGATAAGTGAGCAGTTGTTTTGTTAGTTGTTTCTCTGTTTCCTTTACTACAATCTCAAATTTTTCTTTTGAAAGTATGCAACCCCCTTAAAGTAAAAAGTACATCTGAATTAATGAATAGAACATTGAAATCTGGCAGTGTCCACACATTAGAGACATCACTTGGATTCTTGCTTGGGCTCATTCCCCCGTCACACTCCAGGCACCAACTTTCCTAAGTAAATCTTTCATTCAATCTAAAGGGAGAGGCATGACTGAAGGCTGAATAGAAAACATTCAGTGACTATGCAACAGACTGGAACCTCAGTGCCTGTGCGTTTTCATTCTCATTCTGGGCCTAATTTGTGGTCTGCCTGAAGAAATTGCTCAGTGTGCTTCTCCCTCTCTTGCTTGGCTTGTAGAATGGTGGCATTTAAAGTTGCTCTTCACCCTGGCTCTGAGTCAGTTCTGAGCAAGCACTGTGTATGCAATTAGGCCCTTTATAGACTTTGGACAATGATGCCTGGTAGAGATCATATTCTCCCATTCATATCTGGGCATACAAAATATGTAAATAACTATCAAATAATCACTCATTCATACTGACCAATACGTTGATTAGTATCACATTTCCACTTGGTTTTCATCAGGAAAGGGTTTGAGATTGGTTGACTCATCATCAAATCTCCATCTACATCCCAGAGGGATGTAGCAGCAGTTATTATCCCAAGAGCATTCCCATCAACAATTAGTACTAGACAACTATGCCTCCTCATCCCTTAAATTTATTAAGATTTGAGAAAAATGGAAAGTAGCTCTTCTAAGAAAATGAACTAGCCTATCTTGGAAGTGAAAGTTCCGCTCCACATGTTTCATCAGCACCTGCCACAACAAGTTTGACAAAATTTTATTTGAGGATTAAACAAATTAATGTGGCCCAAACAGAGAGATTATACATTAAAATTTTAGGATAAGTTAGCTTCCCATATCATCTCTAAAATTCCCATTCAAGGTTGAAATCCATACATCCATTTTCCTACATTAGGAAGAAATTACTCTCAAACTTCATACTCTGATAGTGAAGAATAAATGTGCAAAGATTCAAGAATTTCATATAGAGAAATCATAGCTGCTTCCTATAAATTAGCAGTGATAAAATTCCAATGAATTTAGAAATTAAGAATGAAGACTCATCCTGTTGGTGTCAATCATGTCATCTGAGTGCTGGTTGTGGGGGAAAAAGTAGAGAGTGACCATTGCAGAGATTAAGAAGGACAGAGACCCTGTGGAGAAATATAGTCTTTTAAGACTTTGACCAAACTTGACCTAATTTAGGGGGATGTGTCCCGTGTGACAGCAATAAAGCCACTTATAGAAAAAATAAGTTTTAAACACACACACACACACACACACACACATATATGTGATCAGAAAGCCTACCTTTAACTATAGAAGTGATTTGTTTTCATTAGCAAAGTGAGATAACTAGCCCACAGTAACAGAAATTCCTTAGGAACATTTGGTAGAAATGGAGTCATTTTAACAACTAGCCAGTCTCCCAGTATGATGCATGTTCATAAATATTCACTCATATTCCGGCTCAGGGCTCCACACTTTAATTCCTCAGAGCCCTCAGAGATCTCATCATCCTGTGATGATATCACATTTAGTTTGCACGTAAGATCTAGGGGACTCCATGAATTTACTATACTCAGCACCCAGCTGTCCATTTCAAAAGCGAATTCAGAAATGTCCAATTTAGAATCGTATCTAGAAGGGAGTCACAAATACAAACTCCCCCCTTCCCATTAAAAGCTAAAGGGGGGGGGGACAAAATCCAGATGACAACGAAAATGGAGGCTGAACAAAAAACAGCTAATATCAAAAATAGGGTGGAAAAATACACACACGATAAGAGAGATACACTGAATTGGTTTTTCTAACCATCTACCCTTCATCTCAATAAATGAAGGCCACTATAAAAAAGGGGTAAAATATTAAATATTCTCCCACTGAGATACCCACAATTTGTAGCAAATGGAAAACCAAGTATTACTATCTTTATTATATAGGTTTAAAGTGATACAATTTTAACCGGCCAGAAAACTATTTTATACAGAAAGAGAGAGACAAGGAGAGAAACTCTCCCCATCCCCAGTCTTCAAAATGCACTTGCTACATCCACTGAGATCATGCAGAAAAAAGGGCCAATGGCAAGTTGTGCCCTGGGTTGTAGGCTGGACTTTAGGGGCTGAAGTCCAACTCTAAGCTATCACGCATTGTGGGATCTGCAGGCATTTTTATACCTTTCATTAGTTCAGACCACTAAAGAGCGAAAGGGATAGGAAGGCACCTGAAGCAGGCAGAACTGTGTCGGGGAAATTCCTGCTGGAAACTGGAGTAGGATGCCAACTGGTCTTCTGAGAGCAGGTGGAAAAACTAAACAAACAAAAATCTGACTACCGTTCAAACAGACACAAATATAGCCAGGCTATCCATGTTTAAAAATATTGAATTGGCCCCTGAAGAGTCCAGAAAAAGAAAGAGGAAGAGCCTTCCAAAGACAACATTAACCTGAGTGTGGGGGTATGCTGCATGTAGCACATATTGGGAAGTGAGGCAACGGAGGTTTGTTACAGAGTCAGGAGGGGTACACCATCGAATGGCTATCTAAATGTTAGTTTGGAAACTCTGAATGTCAGAAAGAGAATTGGGAACTTGAACCTCTGTGTGAGAAGTAAAGGCGTTGTGAAAAGGAATCAATATCCTGAATTGAATTTGAAATAAAACTGGTGAACCCCATCTGCCATCACTTAGGCTTTTAATAGTTATTCAATCTGTGCGTTTCTCTAGGCTGTTGCTCTTTTCTGTGGCTGATGGTATACACTGATTTGATGAATATCCTTTCCATTCTCTTTCAAATGTGTCCTTGTGCCCTACGAAGCCTAGAAAGTTTAAACTAAACTTGGACTCGGTTGCAGTTAACTTCCTAGATAGCAGTTTCTGCCGTCAGAAGTGTTCATGCAAAATTAGAAGTTTGATCTGAAGTAAATGGGGGGATAAGAGACATCTAGTTTACTAGTGGAAATTGTGGCAGGGGCAGCATGGAGCCTGAGGCTGAGGACCTGACAACAGTAGCTCCCTCAGTGGTACAGTCGAGAAGTGTGGCTCTTACATGCATCCCCGAAGCTCAACCTAGAGTTTATTTCCTAAGCCTTCCCCAAGAGTCAGCAAGCCATTGAACATCGGTAAAAAAATCTTACTCTGCTCAAGCTAGCTACATATGATTCTATTCTTGGTAACCATCATGACAAAGCTTTGTCCTAAATATCCCAGTTTGAAACAAAATTGCCATGTTACAAATAGTTTTTTAAATAAATACCATGTGTAGGTTCAAAAGCACAGTAACATACTTCTTTCCTTTCTAAATTGTGAAATACTAATATTCACAGAATTATTACCACACCCAGGCTCTTTTCTGTGCTTTTAATAAAAGAGATATTCTATTTATCAAAATCTGATGGAGTAGGGAATATCAGTATTAAAAGAATAAATATGACGTATATATAGTTTTCTGGTGTTTCAAATACACTTTTCTTAGTTAATTAGAAAGTTATAAAGTAATTAATTATGCTCAGGAAATATCTATTTGGCAGGAGTGGGTCTTAAATTTATTCAAGATACTCTTTAATATATTATACTAAAATTAACTGATATATTGATGATACAATTCAGGAAGAAAATTCTATGATACTATAGATATGATGAGTTTGGGGGATTTTTTTATTTTTGTTGTTTGTTGTTTTGTTTTTGTTTTTGTTTTTTTTATTAGAGCCTATTTTTAAAATTCACTCAGGAACTTAAAGTTCTTTTCCAAATAGCAAAAGTACAATAGCTCCCCTGGATCACTTCATAGTAATAAAATGTCCCACATTTTTCACCAAAAAAAGTAATGTGTTTCTAATTAAACAAACAAGTCAATGGATGACAATAATAAAGCTTCTTGGCTGTTGGCATTTTTTTTCTTATTGTTTGGTTTTGTGTGCAAGACAAGGTCTTGTTCTGTTACCCAGCTAGAATGCGGTGGTGCAATCATAACCTCAAATTCGTGGGTTAATCTTCCTGTTCAGTCTCCCTAGTAGCTGGGACTACAAGCATGTGCCACCATGCTCAGCTAAATTTTAAAAATGTTTGGTAGAAATTGGGTTTCACTGTGTTGTCCAGTCTGTTCTCAAATTCCCAGGCTCAAGCAATCCTCCCACCTTGGCTTCCCAAAGTGCTAGCATTATAGGCACAAGCCACCTGACAATGTTTTTAAAAGAAGGATTTAAAAAATATATATGTTTTGTCCAATATCTGAATACTACTGACTTATCTATCCCTAAACATGTAGTAAATATTGGGTATTTGAGCATGTTGACTTGTATCCCATTATTGGGAAGGCATAGAAAACTGATTTCGTATGTGTTTTCTCTTAGCAGCATGGTACAGTAAGTTTGAAAAAGTATTAAATGCAGCATTAGCACACTGTATACATTTCTGATTTTCACAACTCCATCATATATCACACGTACACACGTGGCTGGTAGGTGCATTAGAAAATCTTGATGAAAAAGTGCCCCTGTTTTATACTTTGTTTAAAGTAGAAATTAAACATATTTCAATAAAGTCATACTAATATGTCTCCATGGATTATCATGTTACTTATCAGATTTTTAACACATATTCCTATTATTTTTAATATTAAGCATCACATTTATCTTGGTAGAGAGTGCTTTTTATAACTGTTTTCAGCAGATATGCCAACAGATGTTGAAGAGATGACACCTTAAAAGTCAAATCTATGGTGCATATTTTTATCTATAATAAAAAAAAATAAAATAAAATAAAAAAATAAAAAATAAAAATAAATAAAAATTTTCCCCTTATGCTTAGAATAAAAACCAAACTTTATTGTGACTGGCAAAAAAAAAAAAAAAAAAAAAAAAGTCAAAACCTGTAAGCAGAAATAAATCAAACAAAAGGTCAATTTAATAAAGTATTTATGAAGCACCTGCTATGCACACTCCATTGACTTAGATTTTATAGCTACAGAAAACTTCACTTAAACAGCATAACAAACAAAATTTGAGGAAGGGGAACAAAAGTTACTCCTAAACCTGAAACACACTCCAAGCTTGTTTGATCACACTTAAGTTTCTCACACAATGAACTTTGTCCCTGGGCCTCAGGGCCACTTCCAAATATCCTCAGGAAGGGAGGAAAATGTAACCACTCTCAGCCTAGATGCCCAACTCCACGACTCTCCTGTTATAAAAACCTTTTTCATCCTGAAGGTGAGCCTCCTTCCTGGAATCTGTGTTCAAATGCAATTTGGAGATCTTAAAAGCATAATCTCCTGAACGTAAACATTTTGCATTCACAACAGGCACTGGGGAATATGACATGATGCCTAACTGAAACATGACTTACTAAGCAGTCTCTGAAACCATGAGAGCTCCTGCACTGTAATCCCAGCGTTAATGCCACTTGCTGTGATTCTCTGGTTTAATCAAATAATTCACAAGAATTTTATTTCTTTCATTTGTTGAAAGAAATAAACAGTGAAGGTACCAGTCACTGAAAAATTGAATTATTAAATGGTTAATGTTTCACCTTTTGGTAAGGATGTATGATAAATATATGTAAAGTTGGATTTACTGAAAATGAGATTCACTGCTTTTAAAGCTGCTTCTACATTGGAAAATTCCACCAAAATCTATAGATTATGTCTCGATTGTTGGTTATTGATTCCTAAGCTCTTAGTATGTTTATTTACTTGAGTATTGTAGTAATTACTAATTCAATAAATTAAAATAGCATGAACTACTAAGAAGAATGAAGCAGATCTGTATGAACATCTTCAATGTGCTGTTAAATGAAAAATATCTATGTATTGTGTATGGTGTATTCTATGAACTGTGATGAACACAAGATGAAAAAGATATTCTGAGCCAGCCACATGGTGATAAGTTTCTCTCAGTGCCTAAGACAGCATTTATTTCATCTTCATAAATATAGTACCTCTCTCAAGGCCTGGTTAAAATTAGATAATAATATGTATGCTATGTTTTCTCTACAATGTCATTTTAGCATTTCACAAATAAAACAAAAATTAATTAAACAAAGTAATAACTTATTAATAATTAATAATTATTAATAATTAAATAAATAAATAATAATTAAATGAATTGATTAAAATTAATTAATCAAAATATCATGAACTAATTTTAAGGTGTTGTGAAATTTTAAGCCAGCAAAATACTGAAACAGTAAGGAAAGACTTAAGTAAACTGCATTATTAACTTCTTGATGAAATAGTAAACTTAATTTTAAAGATTAGCAATAAATAAAAATATATGCTAATACTACTAGAACAAAGTATCTATTAAAAATAAGTATGCATCTACCCTATAATCAAATAATTGACCTCCAAGATATGTACCCAACAGAATTGTGTACAGAGAAACTAAAGACAGGAACAGAAACGTTCACAGCAACATCACATCACACTGTGTTTTCCTAACAACTGGAGTATTAGGTAAACAGAAAAAAGAACAAAATCCTGTCATTTGCAACAATAAGGATGGAACTGGAGAACGTTATGTTAAATGAAATAAGCCAAGAAAATACACTCAAAACATTTTCTTTTAATTTTACTATTAAGGTACAAGAGAAGCATCCATTTTTATTATAATACTTTGCATAAGAAATATATGATTGTAGGTAGTACCTGTAGCTCAGTGGGTAGGTGCCAGCCACATATACCAAAGCTGAGAGTTTGGAACCCAGTCCAGACCAGCTAAACAACAATGACAACTGCAACAACAACAACAACAATAGCCGGGCGTTGTGGCGGATGACTGTAGTCCCAGCTACTTGGGAGGCTGAGACAAGAGAATCGCTTAAGCCCAAAAGTTTGAGGTTGCTGTGAGCTGTGATGCCATAGCACTCTGCTGAGGGTAACATAATGAAACTCTGTCTCAAAATATATTGTAAACTTTCTAAGTATAATATAAATATTAGACCTCAATTCACTTGGAAGTCAACTAAAATAATAGGCCACAGTTTCAAAAGTCAATGGAAAGAAGCATGGTCTTTTCTGATCTTGGATGTTCACTTTCAGATTTGGGTGACATCCTTAAGACATCCTCTGTCTCTGAAGACAGCTGTGTAGCTGGATATCAGAGCTCACTGAGGGCTCATATGACCAGTTGTTATAGTCAACTGGATTAACCGTACCCTTGTTGTCTAAAAGTGGAGGCAGTAACAAGCCAGCCTGTGAGGCTGGGTGCATCTTTTCCCGGTAACTTTGTGCACATCACTGGGCTACGCTCTGGGAAACAACATTTCACTGAAAGAGCAGACTTTAATTTCAGAGATTAGTGGAACCCCCAGGAGCCAGGACCTATGAGCAATAACAGAGGAATACCGTGGCTAGAGGTCATGGTGGCAGAAGATGGACAAAGATGACGATACGGGCAGCAGGAACCAGGGAAGGCAGTAGGAACCACAGGAAGGGACACTTGGTATAATGACTATCCCAAAGTAAATACATCTCATTATATGTTGGCTTTAGTGTCCGTCTTCAGGCAGCGTGGCTGACTGACACAAGCTAAAAGGAAAACCAATAATAAAAATCCCAATTCCCTTAGTCTCTGACACATCAAAGTGCTCACTGTTTATAGACCAGACAGCTTTGCTCTTTGACAGCATTAATTATTTCAAATAACAAAATTAATAACTAGTTGTAACCGCTTGAAGATTCTGCAGTAACTACTACAAAATAAAAATCCTGCCACTTGTGTTTTATCTCATCTGAATACTGCAACTAGCAGGGAACAGAGAAACTAAAATGCTACCCTGCAAACACCATCAGGCAACATTTGGAAACTATCAGGCGTTCAGGCAGATATCCAAGCGGTTTGCTTCCCCATCAAAAGGAAAGCAATTGTTATTCTTTTTTTCTATGGAAGACAATTTGTGGAAAGAAACTAGTAGGCCTGATGTTTATAAAGCAGCATCTGTTTTTCCTGTACAAAAACGATATTTCCTCACATGTTTCACAGAAACCTCCCCCCGCCCCATGATGTCTAGCTATGTGCACAGGAAAACCCAGCTCAGGAACTCAAGACAGTCCTAGGATACAGGTTACTAAGCTCCATATTCAAGGAGTGAAAGAAAAAGAAACAGTGCTCTTAAATTCAACTGATGGCAAAAGGATTTGCTTCTCCATGCATTTAAAATATTATAGAGTTAAAGAAAAACATCTATCTCTTTGAAAAATTAACCCAAGACTGAAATTTAGATTGGAAATCATCTAACAAGGGAGGGCTCTATAAAATATGGAATTCCTTAAAGGAAAAGGTTTTAGAATTATATAATAATAGCCTGAAAATTATACTCTTCAGCGTCTTTTTACTCTTCCGTTCAACAAGTATAGCTCAGACCTACTACCTACAGACAACATATAAAAAGATAAACTGAAAGCAATGAAACCTCCACAAATTTACAATTGGTAATAGGGAAATTGACATAAATGATGCTGAATTTTATGATGGACCTGACACTCTACCAAACGCCAAGGATATAGTGAATATTCTAGATTCCAGGAGCTCACAGTAAAAGGAAAAGGGCATATATGCAATCAAACAAGTAAAACAACAACATAATAAGATTAAGGCTCAGCACCTGTAGCTCAGCAATGAGGTTGCCAGCTACAGACCCCAAGACTGGCTGGTTTAAATGTAGCCCAGACCTACCAAACAACAATGACAACTACAACCATAAAATAGTTGGGCGTTGTGGTGGGCGCCTGTAGTCCCAGCTTCTTGGGAGGCTGAGATGAGAATTGCTTAAGCCCAAAGGTTTGAGGTTGCTGTGAGCTGTGATGCCACAGCACTCTACTGAGGGTGACAAAATGAGACTCTAAAAAAAAAAAAAAAGAACTAATGCAGAAGTTCATAAAATATATGCTATAAAAAGAGTCTCCCAAAGAAAGCAAAAGAAATTGATTACCTCTGACCCTTGGCAGTTGACCTGGATTTTAAAGGATAGGTGGAATTTCACCAGGGAGAGAATGAGGCTGATGACAGGGAGGATATTTCAAGCAAAATTAACAATAGTTTATATAACAGAAATGTGAGAAATCAGTAAGATCACAGATACCATGATCCAGTTTTTGTGTCTTGCTCTGATAGAATTATTTAAAAGATAATCAAAAGTGTTATCTTTTGGACAGTACAGCCAACCTAATGAAACTGCATATGATAGTTGAGAATTACTGGGACCTTGAGCATATTGGAGAAAATGAATGAAAATAGAGGAGAATGCTAAGAAATAAAGACTTTTTTTCTTTCTCTAGGCAATGTGGAGACATCGGAAATATTTCATTGGAAAAGTATCAGAATATGTGCATTTTAAAGATAGGACGGTGGCTATTTAGAGACTGGACTAAGAAGTGGGGCACGGAGGGAGTCTGATGTTATAGGAGTGAACAAAGGTGTTAACCGACAAGAAAATTTAGGTTCTGGAAGACTCACAATCAAAGAGCAAACCTAGGACACCCTCTTTTTCGTGTTCCCCTCTGACGCTGTTCCTAAACTTTTACAATGTCCTTCAAGACCTCAAGCATGTGTGCCAGGCCCCAGGTGAGGGTCTGGAAATGTGTCCAGTAAGCCTCAGATTAAAATTTTTTCTTATTTGTTCAATCCCTCTCTTTACCTACATAAGATTATAAATATAGTCTTTTCTCCATCTCTTTAAAAAAAAAAAAAAAAAAAGACTTTCCTTCTAAGGTATTGCCCTTCTGTTATGCCTTTCATCTTGATATGTCTTGGAGAAGTGATTTATATTCACAGTCCACCGCCCTCTCTTGTCTCTCCTTTTAAGCAAGTAAGAACAGTCATAACAACAAGAGCCACAATAACAATAATAGAATAGACTGAGCACTGACCTAAGTGCCAGAGACTGTGCTTTACCTGCTCTGACTTACCAAGCTTCTCATGAATGACCCGTAGTGTAGGCACGATTACTATTTATTTTTTACTGATGAAGAATAGATTTAGTGGGCTTGGATAGCTGAGTCTTAAAAAGTGAGGCTCAGGGTGGCACCTGTGGCTCAAAGGGGTAGGGCACTGGCCCCATATACCAGAGGTGGCGGGTTCAAACCCAGCCCCTGCCAAAAACCACAAAAAAAGAAAAAAATGAGACTCAGAGAGATTATCAAAAAGAGCTACTCTCTGAGGAACGTCAACCAAGAGACCTCCATCATCACACAGACAGCCGTACACCGATGATTCTAAATGTAAATAATTCAAGAACTAGTTTTTCTCTAAGTTTCAGGCCCATCTTTGGACTTATTGCTTACAGGGTTTTCTTCTTGAATAATATACTGGAAACTCAAACTCTTCATGCACAAAACTGGACTATAATCACTCCCTCAAGGAGCCCCTGGTTTTTTTGTTTGTTTGTTTGTTTGCAGTTTTTGGCCGGGGCTGGGTTTGAACCTGCCACCTCCGGCATATGGGGCCGGTGCCCTACTCTGTTGAGCCACAGGTGCCACCAAGGAGCCCCTCTTTAAAAAAAAAATCTTTCTGATAATCTAGGCCAGAAACTGGAGAGTGGACTTTGATTTTCTTGCTTCTCTACCTTCCTTGCTTCCTTCTTCAGCCTCCACTACAATCTGTACTCCAAAGCCCATGAGATGTACCTCCAAATCTCTCTCCTAGCCACACCTTCCTCCCTCTTCACTGCCCAAATCTAGCCCCACATCATCTTTGGACTCTAGTATTATTGTGCCCACACACGTCTCTCTCTCAGCACCTGCAGTTCCTCCTCAACACACCTGTCACAGGCATCTTTCCGATACAGCTCTGATCTTGTCATCCCTGTGCTTAAGATTTTTAAAGGCACAAAGCTTAGCTCAAATGTCAGTCCTTTCTGAATGCTTCAAATTGCTCCCCCTGTCCGAAAGGGAATTAGTCATCACTACCTTCAGAGTTCTCATCTTCATTCAGATGATAAGAATTAAACACATCTATGATGTGTGATGCGTAGTATTACGTGTTGTGTTTCTCCCCTCTGAGCCCCAATTGTGTCTGCCTTGATTGTTAAGTATCTGTTCTTACTCTTAAATACTCAATATCAATCAGAGTGCTTAGTGCCCTGTTAAATGAATGTTAACTGTAGTCATTGATTTAGAAATGAATAAATTATAATCATACAATATCGTGTCCATGTGCTAAAACAAACAGTAATCATATATTTTTTCAAATATAAGAACATTTATGAGGTATTTTATGACAAATATCTCTGCTGGAAGGAAAATGGTAGTAAGAATCTGTGCCTGGTATTTCTAACCTCAAGCAGAAGATGCCAAATCTCCCAGAAACTTTGCTACAAAGAGATTTTTTTTCAGACCAGGCTTATATTCTGCAACGGTGCAGAGGTCAGGTAACTAAAAGATTAACTGCGCTACACATTCCTATTTTGAAGACTTATCTGACCATTTCTAAGGCTGTTTCCTTCTGTCTATTTTTGATTTATCCTTCACACGGCTGTCATTGAGAATGTTAATAGCCTTTAAAGAAATCAATATCCTGCCATCAGGCTCTCCCAAGGAGGGCAGCACAGGTCTGGCAGGTGAGTCAGAATAGTCCTGGTTATGGAAACAGCTGCAAACCTTTCCTGGGGACATCAGCTGGCATGCAAAAGGGCAGAATGTGGCCTTAAGATGAAACTGAATGCACAGTCAAAATTAATTTAACTTATATTTTATTTATGACTCAATGAATAAATAATCAAGGATATTTGCATGGGCAAGTTTTTTTAAGCCCTATTCTTTGATTGAATTAGTATTTCAAAAGATATTTAAAGTATTAGCATAATATGGCACATTAAAACAAAACCCAAAAATTTGTTTCTGAAAATTCTTTATACCTGAGACAAGAATTACCAATTCAAATTCGTGCCCAGGTAGCAAGTGATACCACACTTCCTTCCACAAACTAAAGTCTACCCATGACAAATGTTGTTTTGAGGAAATGTTATTATAAAATTAGAGCCTCTGATCTAAAGCAATGTCCTTCAGCATAATTTTTCTAACTCATATCTAAGAATCCTTTCCCAATGAGCTTCTACTATTGTTCGACAGCGATGAAGTGGGTAGGAACACAAACTGTTTTTGTATCAGGACACTGAGGCATGTTTAAGTGGCTCTTGATTTTCTGAAAGAGGCAACCTGTGTTACTAATGAACCTGAAACCTCCTTGACCCACCCCACACCTTTCATTTCTGTTTGACATGTATATGTCAAAAATTGTTTGCAATTACTTTCATATAAATTCATATACAGAAATAAATAATAGTTTTTGAGGTCTTTGTATTTATGTCAAGATGAAAGCATTATTCTGAAACTTATTTTCCCTTAATTTTGTCTGTAGCTAAGAACAAATAGCCAAAAGTGAAACTCTATCTTTGCCCCTTTATCACCTAAGTAAGTCCAGGCAAGTTATTTAACATCCTCTGTGTTTTTTCTTCTGGAATAATATTATCTCTCTCATGGGGTTTTGCAAGGTTTCAGAGGTACCAAACGTTTTTCTTTTCTGCTACACATTGGAAGGATAAAAGTTGCCTTGGGCCACATATTAAATTCACAAACATCAACAAAAGCTGAGGAGCAAGAAGAACCAAACAGGTTCATGCATACTTTTTCCAATATCCAAAACCACAGATAAGCGAAACAGCCCTCAAATAATCTTCATGGGGTCTCAGGGCTGCAGGTTGGACAGTCAAGGCTGAAAACGTTTAGAACAGACCATGCTTGCTGGCGTGAAATCTGCTATGTATTGGCCGATTAGTATTATCAGACACTACCATCTCCTCTATTCTCCTTAATTCCTGATTATTATTCCAGATCCCTGGGGAAATTCCTTCATCGGGATTCCCCTGGAGATCTTCTCTGTCTCTTAACTTTAAATATCTTTTACACACTCGCAGTTCTCAAGTTTATGTTTCTGAGCTGGACCTCTCCCTTGAACTCCAGGTTCACAGATAAAACTGCCTCTTCTGCCCCACACAGGATGTCCAATAGCCATCTCAGACCCAGCTCGTCAAGCCTGTGCTCCAGACCTCCCTCCTCCTTAATGATCATGCTAAAGCCCTTGGAATCTTCTGCTACTCTTTTCTGGACTTTCCATCTCACATCCTGTCCATCAGAAAATGCTGGTGGCCCTCTCTTCCATACACATACATCCAGCATAGAAGCTCTTATCCCAACTTCAACCACCACCCTCTAGACAGCTACAGCCATTCTTAACTGGTTATTGATAATAGCTCCAAACTGCCTCCTTGCTGTCTCCCTGGCCCCCTTCAGCCTGTTCTCTGCACAGCATCAGCCTGATTGCATTGACATAGGAGGCAGGTGGCATCCCCCTTCTCCTCAGAACCCTGCAGTGGCTCCGCTTCACATCATCCTCACTTCCGACCCCATCCTTCTGCTCGCTGTGCTCCATGTGCCACCAGGCACGCTTTCACCACAGAGCCTATGCACTTACTCGAACCCTGGAAAGATTCTCTTCCCCCAGATTCACACTTGGGTTCCTCTCTCACATCCTTCAGATATTTGCTCAAATGCCACCTTCTGACTTATAAAATGGTATAATGTACCCTTGTAAAATGCACCAAATTTACTAAGTGTAGAATATAAATGTCTTAACACAATAACTAAGAAAATGTAGTGAAGGCTATGTTAACCACTTTGATCAAAGTATTTCAAATGGTATATGAATCCAGCACACTGCCCACAGCTATGATTGCATTAATGTACACCGCTATGATTTAATACAAAAAAAAAAAAAAAGAAGAAGCAGAAGCAGCCCTAACTTGGGATTAAATGGGGGAAACTAGCCCGTGTCTCCTAGGACTAAACCACTCAGCATTCCTTTGTAAACTATGTAATTCTAAGATCCAACAATCCTCTAATAAAATAGTAAGACCAAAAAAAAAACAAACAAACAAAACGGTATAGTGGACACTGGAGACTTAAAATTGGGGTTTGGGGGAATGAGTTGGGGGTTTTGAGGGATGAAAAATTACCTACTGGGTACAATATACAGATGACGGGAATACTAAATATGATGGGAACACTAAATCCCCGGCTTCACCCCGATACAATATATGCATGTAATAGAATTCAATTTGTACCCCTTCATTCTTCTGAAATTTTTAAAAACGTCTCTTTCTGATCAAAACTTCTCTGATCATACTATTTAAAATTACAACCCATCCTTCCTGCATCCCCACCCTGAGTTCGCATTTCCTCTCATTCCCTGCTCTGTTTTCCACCATAGAACTCATTACAATCTTTCTCAGTATTTCCTTTTCAAATTTTTGTTTCTTGCCTATATCCCCTGTTATAATGTAAGCTCCCAAGGGAAGGTATTTTTGTCTTTATCTGCAGTGCCAAGAATAGTGCCTGGTACATGCTAGCTACTCAGAAATACTGATAATAATGAGCATCAGTAAATATTTGATAAATAAACACCAAGGCACTATGATGTACTTGCCCATTCCCTTGATGACCAAACATCTAAACTGTTTCCTGCAATGTCCAAATCTCTGTCTACATTCATTCCCTAGAGTATATTATCAAACAGTAGAAATGCAGAGTTGAATATTTGTACAAAGTTATTTTAACAGTTACTGCCCAGTTGGCCTACAAAAAGTCTCTAACAACTTGTATTTCAAAGAATGGTATATAAAAGAACTCCTTCAAAATCCACCTCTCATATTTCTGTCTTTAAATCTTTAGCTCCTTTTGTATGGAAGATTCTCTCTGTTCTCAGCCCCCAGTTATTTCTCGGTGAAATCCTACCCATCTTTCAAAACCTACCCCAGCCGCTATCGCCAGAGGCAATCAACCCACTCTTCCTATTCTGAGTAGCACCCAGAAATCAGAATTTTTAATCAATGCTTCCAGTAATTCTGACTTTATTCATTCATAGCACATAAGGAACACAGTTATTATGAAGTACTGAGGAAAGGACCTTGTGTTGTAGAGTCACATCTCACATCACATTAGGTTTGTTAAAAAAGTTGTGCAGCTCTCAGCTGGAAGGGAACAGGGCTGCCAGGGAAGAGAACGTGGTGTCCAACACCTGCACACATCACACACACAGAAGACCTAGAACAGATGTTCCATCAATCCCCATTTTATAAAGATGAAAACTAATTTTGACAGTGGCGAAGAAACTCACCCTCCTAGTAACTGGTAGAATTCAGATTTTGAACCCAGATCTTTCTGGCTCCAACATTAATGCTTTTTTCCAACCATCTCCCATATGCTGCAAAAGGTATAATTTAGCATGTAAGAAAAAATTATGTTTCTTGAGATGAAAATTTATCTAACACTATCATTTAATACTTATGTAACCTACCACTGGTCATTTCTTGGGGCTTCAGCTTCAGATAAGAGTAATGTATTAAAAGGATATAACCATACTTACTAAAGGAAGCCTGCAAAAGTGAGACCAACAGGTGCTATATGCCAGGAGACGCCAAATATCAGTTCGTGATTTCATATGCCACTCACCAGTGCCCCCGGATGAAGACTGCCATGTATACGGTCTCTCCAAAATGCATGGCTAGAGAAGTGTTAAGAAGAAGGTCCACGTTCTGCTTTGGTACCAGCAAACAGTGAGACATAGACCTTAAGAGTGGTATCATAGTGCCTTGGTTCAAGTCCTGGCTCTCCCACTTCACTAGCTATTAGAATTCTGACAAAACGGTCAGTCTATCTCTACCGAAGTATCTCATCCAGGGAATAAGAGTAATAGTCCTTTACTCACGGGGGAATTAAATACGCAAGTGCACCTAAAGTGTTAACTTAAGTTTTAACAACCTGTCACTCATCAAATCTAGGTTATTATTAACTATGTTTATTATACCATTGTGTATTCAAGTAGCCAACATAGACATCTAAAATTTCCACTCTTTTGCAACCAGAAAAAAGGATTCAATATGCTTAGGTACAATGGGCCAAGCCTGCAGGGAGTGTGTGTTCAGACTCCACTCTGGTAAAAGCTTAGAGTTTGACTCATTTCCAGTTTGTGCTGATTTGGTATTGCATAACTATTAGCTACATAAAATCCTTAGGGAAATGGCAACTTTGCTTTTTGTGTGAGAATAGAGATATATGATCTTCTTATTCAAGTCGGCAAACTTGTTATTTGTTCTTTTTACTTTGAGTAATAGTACATACAGTATTTTATTCATCTATATGACAATACTGCTTATTTGATATTATATGTATTCTCAACATTTTATTCTCCATGTATTAATACCCATAAGAATTTTTCTTTTTTACATTAATGCATTAAGATACTGTAAGTAATCATGGTTTATAATAAACTGATATTTGTTTTCATATGAAAAGGTTCTGCTAAATGTTAGTGGTAGAATCAAAGCTTATGCTATTCTAATTAACAAAATTTAGATATGTGTGTACAGTCATGTATTTTTAATAAATAATAATTCATAATACCATCATTTTAAATAAACTTAGAAAATTTGATGTTTGATATTCTACACATTGCATAGGGACTTTTGAGTAATCTTTGACTGGTCATTTCTGTGGGGAATGCCCACACTATACACTATCTTTGTGAATCCTCATCCAAGACTAGAGGTAATTGTATTTCAAAATCAATGCCAGGTGCGGTGGCTTACACCTGTAATGCTAGCACTCTGGAAGACCAAGGCAGGTGGATCCCTTGAGCTCAGGAGTTTCAGGCCAACCTGAGCAATAGCAAGACCCTGCCTTCACTAAACATAGGAAAACTGAGGCAAGAAGATCACTTGAGCCCAAGAGCCTGAGGCTACTGTGGGCTATGACTCAATAGGCATTCTACTCATGGTGCCAGAGTGAAACAAGAAAGAAAGAGAGAGAGGAAAAAAATCAATGTCAATTATATATAAAAAAAAAATGTTTTTATAATAATGTCTGTTCACTGGAAGATCTAAATAAGCAACTTAGTCAACATTGCTTGATCTGGTTAATTTTTAAAGTGTAAGTGATGTATGTTAATATTTTTTGGTGAAAGCTAATTACCATTTAACTTAGATGTAAGAAAGCATGTAAATGTATTCATTTCCACAACAAAAAGTTTGTAGAAAGGGTCATTACATTTATATCTCATTAAAGGTACTATGGTGCCCTGTGACTTTTTGAAAAGCTGAAGTAGTTTGAGAACCATTTTTCTGAAAAGTAATTAGTGATTTTGAACAAAATCAGGAAAATAACGGTTTGAAGTTACCATTCTTGTTCTGGATGCCAATAACACGAATCAGCTGCCTGGTATCTATCAGCCACAGAATATCCCAAAGGTGTTTAACTTCAACTTCATGAGCAAGCTTGCTTACAACAAAGCACGTGTAAGAGTAAACAAGTAATTCAATTTTCACAGTTTCCAAAAATAATTGTAAGAAAGTGAAACTTTCACGGTGCCTATAGGTCACCGGGGTAGGGTGCCAGCCCCATATGCCAGAGGTGGCGGGTTCAAATTCAGCCCCGGCCAAAAACTGCAAGAAAGTGAAACTTTCATTTTGTTAGCTGCTGTTAATTACAAATTACTTTCATCTACCATTTCAAAATACCTTGGAAAATGGATGAAAGCCATTCGAGACCTAGTTCATTTATTTTATCTAACTTTATTCATCAAACAATCTGTTTCTCCTCTTAAATTTCTATCTGTAAACTGCTACAAAGCAAGTTTATATTAGAACATTAGGCTGATTTTGTAAATAGCAAGTTTCTCGGTTGTCGCTATGGAGGACAAATGGAGTATCAAATTAAATTTTTCATATTTATTTTCTTGTGAGACCCAAACTAACATTTCAGTGACTTTTATTCAAACTCACTACTGCTGAATTGCAAAATGTTGTCTTTGTCCTTAAGACCATGACAGAGAACTTTATCTGCATTCAAACTGCCTGCTGGTTTGTGGTATTTCAATAATAAAACAGCAGGACTGAAGGCTCATGATGAGAAATCTGACTAATTACCTGTTAGATGATAGATGGTTGTAACTCTGGCAGTGCCAGTCACTGAAAACAAAACACTTCGAGGTATCAATCAGCTTCCTGACAAATCCAATTTCCCTCACATTCACTGGACAATAAATGGGGATTTTATCTCTACCTCTACATAGCACGGAGTTTTAACTTTAAAATATGCATAATGATATTTTAATAAAGTACATTCTTAAGTAAATTAGTACTTAAATACCTGACATATTCATATTTCAATCTCACAGCTTTTAAATATAATAGATAGACGGTGGAAATAATTAACATTGTAAATCTCCATTGTATTCCATTACACAGGGCAAGGTGCACTTAATAGTAGTTTTCCTATTTTCTTTCCACATTTACATTTAATTCAAATTATTCACAACAACTCTAATGGCTGTGTTTACTCTCTTCATTTTTTAAAAAAAATTTTGTAGTAAATGAGTTAGATGAACATTTTACATGAGATTCAAAAAAGCAGGATGCCCAATTAACACTGCCACATATCAGCATGTGGGCAGAGTTTAAACCGAAGAGGGACTGAAGCATGGAAATTGGAAGCTGGTCCAGGGAAACACCTCCTTCTCCCTTATAAGGGGTGATTACATAATCAACATTTGAAATTTATGGTTCACCCTAGTAAGTTATAACCCTCAATATCTTATTCTTTGTTAAAACCAGGAAATTTCAAGGGGACATAATGGAGAATGGAAGAGAGACTGCTTCTATGTATAGAAGAAAAATGAATTTTGTTTGCAAAGATCTAAAAGTTTGATAGTGCATAGTCTGAAACTAGGCACTGTCAAATGTCGTTGATACAACTTCATTAAAGGACAGTTTGGCTATCACTATCAAAATTTAAATATGTAGAAGCAGCAGTCTACTTTAGGAATGTCTCTAGTAATGATCTCCATATATTCTAGGAATGCTCACTGCAGTATTGTGTTTAATACTAAAAAAAAAAAAAAAAAAAAAAATAAGAAAGATTCACACCCGGTTATTCTGAGGGTCATGACATCTTAACTTAACTGTAACCTCAAATTCTTGAGCTCAAGCAGTCCTCTTGTTTCAGCCTCCCAAGCAGCTGGGACTACAAGCATGCATCATTATGCCCAGCTAATTTTTCTTTTCTTTTCTTTTTTTTTTTTTTTAGTAGAGAGGGGTTCTTACTCTTCCTTGGGCTAGATTCTAATTCCTGAGCTCAGTCAATCCACCCACCTCAGCCTCCCAGAATGCTAGGATTTTCAACTGGAAATAACATTATATTTCTCCATAGAAAATTGGTTTAGGCTCAGCACCAGCACCCATAGCACAGTGATTAAGGAGCCAGCCACATAGGCGGGTTCCAACCCAGCTAAAACAACAATGACAGCTGCAACAAAAAATAGCTGAGCATTGTGGAGGGCCCCTGTATTCACAGCTACTTGAGAGGCTGAGGCAAAAGAATCGCTTAAGCCCAAGAGTTTGAAGTTGCTGTGAGCTGTGATGCCACTGCACTTACCAAGGGTGACATAGTGAGACTCTGTCTCAGAAAAAAAAAAAAAAGAAAGAAAGAAAGAAAGAAAGAAAGAAAGAAAGTTGTTTTAATAAGCTATGTAAGGCTGGGTGCAGTGGCTCATGCCTGTAATCTTAGCCATCTGAGAGGCCAAGGTGGGTGCATTGCCTGAGCTCAGGAGTTCGAGACCAGCCTGAGCAAGTGCAAGACTCTGTCTGCACTAACTATGAAAAGCTGAGGCAAGATTACTTGAGCCCACGAGTTCAAGGTTGTTGTGAGCTATGATGCTGTGATACTCTACGCACGGTGACAAAGTGAGACTCAGCCTCAAAAAAAAAAAAAAAAAAAAAAGACATGTACATTCATTTTAAAATTGTTAAAAGAGTAAACTTCAAATGTTCTCATCACCAAAAAATGACATACGTGATAACTCTGTTAACTAGTTTGACTTAATCATTCCACACTATGTGTGTATATAAACATTGCTTTGTGCATCATGAATGGATACAGTTTTTATTTGTTGACTAAAAAATAAACAAATTTTAAAGATATCATTAAAACTTCAGAATAAATGATTTTTTTCATAAATAAATGATTAATAAAATGTGTATTCATGCAATAGACCACTACTATATAGCCAAACAGAGTCTTTTAAAAAGAACAAGGCAGACCACTGTTATTTTGGAGGCCTGTACAAGATACCTTTTACATAAGAAAGAGTCAGGTACATCCGAACTTATGATTATTTGTATTTTTCTTATTTAATATCATTTTGTAATGCTTTTTAGTTTTCATAGTTATAATATGAAAACCAAAAAGCATTACAAAATGATATTAAATAAGAAAAATACAAATAATCATAATTTCAGATAAGAATATAAGCAATTGATATGCTCACATTTTGGTGGGATATCTAAATTGTGCATTTTTGTAGTTTTCATAAAATTAAACCTATACTTACCCTATCAATAAAGAATTTCACTCTTAAATATATCTATTCAAAGAAAATAATATTTAGCAATGACCTGTATTAAAATGTTCATAACACATTTATTCCTAATATCTCAAAACTGGAAATAATCTAAACAACCACCAACAAGTATATGGAGAAACAAATTATATATTTATATTATCCAGTGAATACTGTGCAGCAATAAAAGAAAGATTATACTGAGCACAGTTCATATGTAAAAGAACACACACTATATGTTTTCGTTGATATGAGACTTCAGAAAAGGCAAAATTATTCTAGACATTAAGTATGTCAGGGTTTGCCTGGATCTAGGACTTCCCGTAAAAGGACGTGATAGAATGTGTTTTTTTGTTTGTTTGTTTTTGTAGAGACAGAGTCTCACTGTGTCACCCTCAGTAGAGTGCCGTAGCGTCACACAGCTCACAGGAACCTCCAACTCCTGGGCATAGGCGATTTTCTTGCCTCAGCCTCCCAAATAGCTGGGACTACAGGTGCCCACCACAATGCCCGGCTATTTTGTTGTTGTTGTTGCAATTCGGCTGGAGCCATGTCCAAACCCGCCACTCTCAGTAGATGGGGCAGGTGCCCTACTCACTGAGCCACAAGCACCATCCTAGAATGTTTTTTATATGTTGATTGTGGAGGTTGTTACGTAAGTGTAAACTTGTCAAAAGCTTTTGAAACTTTTCCACGGATGTAGTTTAGCCAAGGAGACAACTGCAAATTGTCAGACTTCATATATGTTAATCAAAAATACATTTCATAATTGCATCTGGGAGCAACAGCTCACACCTATAATCCTAGCACTCTGGGAATCTGAGGCAGGCAAATTTCTTGAACTAAGGAGTTCAAGACCAGCCTGAGGAAGAGTGAGACCTTATCTCTACTACAAATAGAAAAATTAACTGAACATTATTGTGCATGCCTGTAATTCCAGCTACTTTGGAAACTGAGGTACGAGGATCCCCTTGAACCTAAGAGTTTGAGGTTGTTGTGAGCTGTGATGACACCATGGCACTCAATACTCAACAGAGTCAGATTCTATCTCAAAAAAAAAAAAAGAGAGAGAGTATATTTAATAATTTAATGAGATGAAAGTGGATTAAGTCTAGTCTTTATTATAAATCCATAGCTAGTGTACATTTTTAGAAAATGTTGAAATTGGACCTATGTGTGAAAACTGAATGGGGAGGGGTGAAGCTGATGGAGATTACCAATATCTGTAGTGTAAAGGATAAAAATTGAGACTGAGTCTTCATATAAGCTATTGAATAAAATCGTAACTAGGAAACCAAAATATAAGAAAACATAGAAGGAAGTAAAAAAAGTAAAAATGTAAGACTTAATATTCCTCATACTCAGTAGGTAAAATATAAACTAATAAAACAAGTATATTTGAGGAACTAATTACTTGTATTGCCAAACTATATATACTGGTACTACACAATGTGCATTCACAGATATTAACCAAAAAATTAATATAAAGTTTAATCAAAACATCAGAGAAACTCAAGCACAACCTAAGTATTTTGAGTCTTTAATTAAGTTATCCATGTGTAACTTCCTTTCTCTGTGATCATGTGTTAACTCAAAATCTGCTTTAAAAAACATAGTTACAAAAATACACTTATTATACCAAAAAATGTCAAAGTATCAGTATATTACAGAGATCTTCAGAAAATTGAAATCTGGGAAGAATCTTCCAGTTTTGTAGCATGTTAATGATATAACACACCAAAAATCACCCAAAAGGCAAATGGATAGACAAATCAAGATCTGAGAAGATTGGCGCTGCATACAAACCTCCTGGGGGCAGGACACAATTATAAGAGGGCCCTTATCTAACAAATATAATCAGCATGACTTAATTCTTTGTACCCTCAATGAATCCTAAACAATAATATATATACATACACACACACACAAAGAACTGAAGGACCAACATAAAAAAAAGAAGTACAACTGTAAACTGAGATTGATTGATTTCTGTGTGGAAACTCTGAAGATGACAGTACAATTGATATAATTCAATCAAGTTTGGTTTCTTCTAGATAACTTCTTTAATAGATATTACCCATTTGTACATATAAGTTCTGGTAGTTTTAAAATCAATTTTGAAAATCTGATAATTATACCTTTTAAGTCAAGAGAAGAACACTAATATAGAGAATTTTTTAAAATGCCTTCCAAAGACACACCCTATGTAATGGGCTATGGATACTGTATTTGTGTTTTGTTAATAATTTGCCATGTTTTAAATAAACCCATTTTTATGACAAATTTTAAAAAAATCTGAAAAGATTGACATGGCTCGGTGCCTGTAGCTCAAGTGGCTAGAGTGCCACCCCATACACTGGACCTGGCAGGTTTGACTCCAGCCCTGGCCTGCCAAACAACAATGACAACTACAACAAAAAAGTAGCTGGGCATTGTGGTGGGCACCTGTAGTCCTAGCTACTTGGGAGGCTGAGGCAAGAGAATCACCTAGCCCAAGAGTTGGCAGTTGCTGTGAGCTGTGATGTCACAGCACTCTAACTAGGGCGACAGCTTGAGCCTCTTTCTAAAAAAAAAAAAAAAAAAAAAAAATGGACATAGTTGAAGAACTAAAAAAGAAACAAACTTTCAACTTATCTTTGTCTTTTTTAGACACACATATTTGGTGGTCCCCTAAAAAGCAACAAGTATGTAATGATTCCCGAAAAGTTCCCAAGAAGTGACATGTCTCTACTTTTTAGTACCAGGGAACAAAAGCACAAGCTCCTGGTTGACAGTGAGGGGGGAAAAAGAGGCTAAAAAGAATTCACAGCATTAGAAAAAGTATAGGCAATTTGAAACATAGTGTATTTTTTTTTTTACTTTTTTTGCATTATTATGTTAACCAGTTTTTCTTTAATTTACATAATTTCTGTTATGTCTTTGCATTCATTGATTTTTTTTCTTCTGAAGTGTCTAGTTTGCTATTAATACAATGCAGTGAATTTCTCATTTAAAAAAATTATTTTTCATCTCCGAGTGTTCTATTTATCATTTATATCTTCCATTTATCATTTTACTATGGATCATGCTTCCTTTAAATACTTGAGCATATTGACTACATTCACAGTAGCTGTTTTAATATCCCTGTATGTTAGTATAATCATCTCTGTTATTGATATGTGTCTTTTTTGACTAATTATCTTTTCATTTGGATTGTTGGGGCTCTTTTCTTTTCTTGGTCTATACAGTTCTGTACAGGAATAATTTTCTCTGGCTTTTTTCAAAATTTTCCTAATTGATTTTTTGCAGTTTGCACTTCATATGCCAAGTTGTTAACTTTTTGGCCATGGTTTGATGTTATTAATTCTGGAGATTTCTCCATTGTTATTTAGTTCAAATAATTCCTCTGTTTCTTTCTTTTCGTCTTCATCTTCTGGTATTCTTATTGCATGTATGTTATACCTTTTGGTATTCTGTCTTTTTCATTCTTTTTCTTTATGCACTTCAACTTTTTCTTTTTTTCCCTTTTCTTTCTGTTCTCTCAGATTTTCAACGTTGACGTGCTTTCTGTATACACAGGAGTCTTCAGCTTTATCAAAATATCATCATACACTGCATTTCAATTTTGGAAGTTTCTATCAGCTTCTTCAAACTCACTGATTTTTGCCTTGACAGTGTACTGTCCACCAATAAGCCCACCAAAATTATTTTTTATTTCATTTATAGTTTTTTTAATTTTAGCATTTCCTTTTGATGCTTTCTGATATCTTACTAATACTGAGATTCCATCTCTCTTTTTCCATTACCAGTCTGTTCTTATACATTGTCTGTTTTTTCCAACAGAACTCCTAGTATATTAATCTTAGTTGCTTGAAGTTTCCAGTCTAATAATTCTAACACCTCTGCCATATCTAAGTTTAGTTCCAGTTCTTGCCCTGTCTCTTCACACTCTCTTTTTTTTTTTTTTTTGTCTTTTAGAATACCTCGTAATGTTTTTTTTTGTTTGTTTTTTTTTATTAATTAATTTTTTTTATTATAGATAAAATGTTTTTATTGCAAGCTATATAAGATGTACTTGATAAGAGGAACTGAGAGGTAAGTAAGCATTTAGTATGACGCTTTATGTTTATGTGGCTAGAGCTTAGGCTATATTTATTGTTTGCTGTAACTGTAGATGTCACATACAAAAATTTCCTCTGGTGTATTTGCATCCTCTGTTGTCTTTGAGTTTCCTTTGAGATCTCATTTTAAATAAGATCTGAAAAGTATAGTTCTTTTACTTGCATTTCCCTTTTTTTATGAAGAAGCCCTATTAATATGATTGTAACATGCAGGTAGAAGGAAATCATTCTATGCTCCTATGATTTGGTCTCAGGCTTTTAGTGAGCTGGTGCCTTTGGACTGTGACATTCATAAGTGGTTTTCAATTTTATTTCGTTTTATTTTATTTTTATTATTTATTTATTTATTTTTGCTTCATCCTTTGGTGAGACAGGAAGGCCAGTGCAGCTTGGATGTTTTTCTTCCTCCAGGTCAGTTAGGCTTTGGTAAAACCCCCGCTGGCTAGGCTATAATAAAATGCTCTCTTGATGGCAGGTCCTGCTAAGAACAACAAAATGCTCTGGATGTATTTCAAAATTGTGACTTTTCTTCTCTTCATGCTAGAAGCACAGGGGATTTTTCTCCAATCTTCTCTGTGAGAATGTGGAGAACTCCTGGATATAAAACTCACGTAAGTGTGTGACCCCTATGACTGTTCCTTCTCCACCGCTGGGGTTTTTAACTCTCAAACTTATCCACATTCAGCTGCCAGCAACTTACCAATTGCAGATTAAGTTTTTCTATCCCAATACTGGTTTCTCTTCAGCTTTCTGCTCCTGGACTTCTGCTGTGATAACTTGTGATTTTCTCTGTCTTCCAGTTTGGGGGCCAGTGGTTTGTCATGTGGTCTCAATTTTCCATTTAGACCTAATTCTTCCATTAGGTAGAATTGTTGATATTCAGTTTGATCAATTTTTTCTTATGAGGACAGGAATGATAACTTTCAAGCTCTTTACTTAGCAAACACAAACCAGATATTTCTCCTGACTGATTTTTATCTTTCTTAAGAATTAAACTTTTCTTCTTCATGGCATACCATATTGATTTTTTATTCATAGATACTGGATATTATGACTTTATTTTCTAGAATGATGAATATTTTTATGTATCTTAAACAATGCTGGACTTTGTTTCTACAGGTAGTTAACTAATTTGCATATCAGTTTGACCCTTCTGAGTCTTGTTTTTTATTTTTTTGATTGAGTCCAAGACTCAATGCATTCACTCAGGTCTCTCCATCAGGATTTGGGATTTACGTGATCCACGTAAATCCCATATAAACTCCAGGAATCATTAGCTTATAACTCCTTCCTCTGCCCCAGAATTTGCTCTGTCCTCAGGAGTTATTCTTTATTTAGCTTTGTGAGTGTCCCTCTTGCCTGTATAGATTGGTCACAGATTCAAGGACAGGCATACACATATTTCTGGAGCTATTTCTCTGTACTTGTTCCTTCTCTCAGGGATCCACTTTTCAAATCATAGCCACCTCAGCCTTTCTGAACTGTAGTCACTGTATTCACCATGTCAAGGAGACCTCTGGACTGTGCCAAAGTTTTAAAAATGTCTCCAGGCATAAAACCAGGGCAATTGTAGAGCTCACTCTGTTAATCTTCTTTCAGACATCATGGTCCTATACTGTCTATTGTCCAATGTCTAAAAACAATTCTTTCATATATTTTGTCCAGTTTTCTCATTGTTAACAAGCAGAGGGTATACCCAGACTCTTCTACTCCCTTATGGGAAGGCAACTTTTATTCCAGGAGTGATTGACATCAGGAATGTCCTTTCATTTAAGACCAATCTGTACTAGGTCCCACAGAAATTAGGCCTTATTATTTGTGTCTCTTCATTCCTTGACATTAGCACAAGGAACAACAAAATACATTTTGCAAAGTCTGGCTTATTTTGGAAAGCATCACTTGCGATACTTTTGTAAAATAGTCAAGATTAAACTTTAGAATAAGGTCAATCCAATTTCTTTCAGGATCACTCCAACATCACGAAATGAAAGCATTGCCTCTACATCTTCAATCTCCTGGGACTTTTTGACCCCTGCCTCAACTATGGGAAAAGAACCCATACTCATCATCCAACTCTGATCAAAATGTTTTGCAGATGAATCAATCTAAATCTTAACTTAGAAAATATATTTTTCCTAAGAGAAATATAGTATGATAGGAAGAAATGCTAACTAATGTGGAAATAGCTTTTTATAATATTATGGAGAACTGTTCAGCTTTTGGGTCCACATTTTCTCGAATCTCTCTATTTTCAAATTTGCTTTATCTTTGAAAAACTTCAAGGTTTATCAAAGTGAAGGGGTCTTTCAGTGAAGAGAACATCTACATAATGACTTTATGTTCACAAATCATATGAAAGGAGAATCAGAGAAAAGCCTGAAGCTTTTAAGTACAGCTCTTTCCAGAGTCTAACATCTCCAACAAAGTTTTAGAGATTCACAGGACTTATTCTAAGCTCTGGGTTAAATCACATTTTTTTCTCTTCTTCCTGCAGTCTTTATAGAAAGGAAACTTTTCAAAGTAAATGGCCTAAGAAGGAATGTCCAATTATGAGATAAAAACACATGAAGATTTTTCCCTCTCTTTTGAGTGTTTTCTTTATTTCTCCTATTTGGTTCAGAAGCATATAGATTACTGGAATCTTATTTTGATGCTGTATAATCAAAGTTATAAGTCAGCTTTAGAGGAATGATATTGAGCAAATTCTCAGATCTCCTTTCTCTTGTACAGAATAATAGTATTATGTAGCTCACAGGGATGTTTTGAAGATCAAGTGATTTTTAAAAAGAGACAATAAAGGTAAACATGCATACATTTTATATTTATATAATACTTTTGCTTTTTATGATATTCTCAATTTAGTTTTATTGATTTTGGTATTCGTGTAGTCTCTGCATGTATGTGTTCTAAGAACCATGTGAAAAAGTGTATCAGAAAATGTTTCACATGAAAGATTTTTAAATGTTTAGTCTTCACTGATAGGAGATACATTCTTTTTTACTTAAAAAAATCCTCTGATGAGAGAACTAGATATGGTCAGGCATGTATGTGCAGAGAAGAATTAGACTTAGTAGTATTGCTGTAATCCTAAAATTAGAGCTTGTTGTTGAGTTCATGAAAGATCAAAGTGTGTTATTATGCAGAAGTATCAGATTCTACCTCTTCCATGATCAATAGTTTTGCTCTTCTCTAAAGGAGAGATGCTATCAGAGAGCGATTCACCCATCAAATTTTTTTGTATTTTTTGATTACTTTTCCCCAAAAAGCCTGAATGCATGTTGTGTTGGAAGCCTTGAAGATGACTTCTGGTCATTCCTGCTCATCCATACTCCTCTCTAATCTCTTCCCTTGAGTATGTGTTTGATTTAGTGATCCATTTCTAATGAATAGAATAAGGCAGAAGTGGACAACACCTGTGGCTCACTGGGTAGGCTGCTGGCCCTATATACTGAGGGTGGAGGGTTTGAACCCAGCCCTGGCCAAACTGCAACAAAAAAATAGCCGGGCATTGTGGTGGGCGCCTATAATCCCAGCTACTCAGGAGGCTGAGACAAGAGAATTGCCTAAGCCCAGGAGTTGGAGGTTGCTGTGAGCTGTGACATCACAGTACTCTACTTACTCAGAGTAAGACTCTGTCTTTAAAAAAAAAAAAAAAAAAGAACAAGGCAGAAGTAACAAGGTGTTACTGTTAAGGCTACAAAAGACTGTAGCTTCTGTTGTGGGCTTCCCCTCTCTTATAACTTGCCCTGGGAAAGTGAGTAGTCTCTTGGAGAGGATCATAGGGCAAGAACCTGAGGCCTACCCACAAACATGTGTAGGAGCTTGAAAGTAGACCTTCCCGCATTTGATTTTTCAGGTAATACCACATCTTGCTGCAGCCTATCTTAATAAGAAATGTTGAGACAGAGGCACCCAGCTAAGCCATCTTTGGATTCCTGTCCTATAGAAATTGTTGTTTAAATTCTTACATTTTGAGAGAATTTTTTTATGCAGAAATAGATATCTAGTACAAGGATCTGTGTAAAATTATAATAAAAGCAAAGCCTCTTTGCCCCAAACAAAAGATCTATTTATCTATGTTTCTATAGGTCAGAAAACTTAGGTGCTAGGTCTACCTCTATCACTAACCAGTTATTATCCAAATTTCATTTTCTTTCTGGGCTTATGTTTCTCCATTTCTAAAAATATGGTATTGCATTAGCTTATTTTTTTATTTTAAGTAAATTTATTTTGGGTTATTGTCAGGGTACAAACAAGCAGTTCAAAATATTTGATTTTGTTAGATAAAGTTTATTTTATGGTTATGTCCCACACACAAAAGGTGTGCAAACCCCAACCGCCCCATACCCATTTAGTCAGAGCGCCCCAATCCTCTCCCCTTCCCTGTTGCCCCTTCCCTCCAATATGAATTGAAATGAGTTTTTCTCCTATTTGAGTATATATCAGATCATCTATTGGCTCCATATTAGTACTGAGTATATTGGATATTTGCTTTTCCATTCTTCTGGTACTTTAATAAGAAGAATGTGTTTCAACTCCATCCAGGCTATTACAAAAGATGTGAAGTCTCCATCTTTTTATGGCTGAATGGTATTCCATGGGGTGCATGTACCACAATTTGTTAATCCAATCCTGAGTTGATGAGCATTTAGGTTGTTTCCACATTCTGGATTGTACATTAAGATGCAATGAAGAATCTAATGCAAATGTCCTTACGGTAAAATGATTTTTTTCATTAGCTTATTTTTTTATGCAGTTTAGTTTTATATTTCTTTCAGTATCTATACAATGTAAGTAATTTGTGTGCAAAAACATAAAAACTGCAAAACCCTGATGAAGAAATTAAAGAAGATAGATAGACAGATAGAAAAAGTGGAGAGCTACTCCATGCTTGTGAATAGGAAGACTCAATGTCAGTCTTCCCAATTTGACTGTTGAGTCAGCACAGTCCCAATCAAATTCCAACAAGTTATTTTCTGACTATCCACAAACTGATTAGAAAGCTTATATAGAAAGGCCAAAGGGCCAGAAAAGCAAACACAATATTGAAGAGGAACAAAATTGGAAGCCTGATGTTACTCAACTTTAAGATTTTCTATGAAGCTACATTAATCAAGACAGTGCAATATTGGTGAACAGAGAGATAAATACATAAATAGAACAGAACATGGAGACCAGAAATATACCCACACAAATATGGTCAACTTGTCTTTGACAAAGCAGCAAAGGCTAGTCAATAAAGAAAAGGTAGGTAGCCTTTTCAACAGTGGTATAAAATGACCAGACACTCTCATGCAACAACAACAACAACAACAACAACAACAACAAAAAAGTAACTCCAAATAGATCATAAACCTAAATGAGAGGTTCAAAGTTATGTGACTTGTAGATGATAAAGTAATTTCAGTCAACCTTGCGTTTAGTGATAACTTTTTTATACTTAGCCAAAAGGCCAAAGTGATGATGATGAATTTTTAACAACACCGCCAAAGAACAAAAAAAAGGAACATTATATTATTTGATTTGCAAAGCACTAATAGTCAAACTGCATGTCATTGCAACAAGTGCAGGCCAATATACAGACCAATGAAACAGAACAAAGATCAGAAACAAATTCATCCTTGACAAAGATGCCAATCTTACAATGGGGAGAGGACAATCTCTCTAATACATGGTGCTAGGAAAACCAGACATCCACATGCAGAAGAATGAAATTAGGCTTTGTCTTATACCGTATTCAAAAATCAACTCAAAATGGATTGCACACTTAAATGTATGACTTGAAACCAAAACTACTAAAAATATAAAGGAAAAGTTTGATCACATTATTCTGGGAAAAGACTTTTTTGAATATGACACTAAAAGTAAGTGAAACAAAAACAAAAATAGACAAAAGAGATTACATCAAATTATAAAACTTCAGCACAGAAAGCAATCAGCAGAGCAAAGATACAACGTAATGAATCAGTGGATATAATTTCAAACTACATAACTGAAATGATGCTAATATCCAAAATATATAAAGTGAATATGCCAAACACAGATAAATCTCTAATGTTCTCCCTCATATATGGGAGCTAAATATTAAAACAATTGATCTCATGGAGACAGAGAGTAGAATGGAAGTTAACAGAAGCTGGGAAGGGTGGGATAAAGTAGGGATGGTGATTGTGTGCAAAAATACAGTTAGATAGCTAAAATGAGTCATATTTGATAGCACTACAAAGTAACCATAGTCAATAATTAAGTTATAGTATACTTTAAAATAAGTAAAATCAGAATGATAACTGCAAAGCAATGATAGATGCTTGAAATGGTTGATATTTCCATTACCCAGATTTTATTGTTACACATCATATGCTGATATTAAAATATTATATGTACTCTACAAATATATACAACTATTATGTATCAGTTATAATTAAACATAAAAAAATTTAAAAAACATGAAGTATCAAAAAAAAAAAACCATAAGGAACATAAATAATGCAATAGTAAGAAAACAAATTACCCTATAAAATGTGGGCAAAGAAGTTGACTTAAAGGACATTATGTTAAATGAAATAAGCCGAGCACAAAAAGACAAATATGGTATGTAGTATATAAAATATTGAACTCATACAAATATTAATAGAAAGTACAATGGTGGTTACCAGAGGCTGAGGAAATTGGAAATTGTTGGTTAAAAAACATAAAATACTAGTTTACTTTAGCTTTTCAAAGTCTCATAGTTCCATGTGAATTCTATTAATAGCATTGTTTTTTGTATCTCCATTTTTTAAAAATGGAGATTGCATTGAGTTTGTAGATTGCTTTGGGTATTGTGGATATTTTGACAAAGTTAATTCTTTCAATAAACAAACATGAAATTCTTTTCATTAAAAATTGCCAAGTCATGGAAGCAGCCCAAGTGCCCATCAACCCATGAATGGATTAATAAATTGTGGTATATGTACACCATGGAATACTATGCAGCCATAAAAAGATGGAGACTTTACGTCATTTATGTTTACCCTGGATGGAGCTGGAACATATTCTTCCTAGTAAAGTATCTCAAGAGTGGAAGAAAAAGTATCCAATGTATGCAATACTATTATGAAGCCAATATATAATCACCTACACATTCATACAATTGATAAAATACAACTATAGTCCAGAAAGAAGGAGGAAAGAGGAGGAAGAGAGAAGGGAAGGGGGAGAGTATTTGGTGAGACCTCACCTAATGTGCACAATGCAATGGTACATTTTAAAACTATTAAGAGTAGAGTATAAATGTCTGACCACAACAAATATGTGAGGTGGTGGTTATGTTAAACAGTTTGATGCAAGCATTCCACATTGTATATCAATTCAGTACATTGTACCCCATAAATATGTTAATGTACACAGTTAAGATTTAATAAAAATAAATAAATAAATAATATACATAGATACATCAAAGCCACTGTTAAGAGAATAAACAGACAGGCAACAGACAGGCAGAAAAATATTTGTAAAACACAAAGAGAAAACATAGGAATCCAAAATATACAAAGACCTCCAAATTTAAAAATGGGCAAATGATCTGAAGAGACACTTCACCAAAAAAGATCTGCAGATAACAAACATGCATTTGAAAAGATGTTCAGTATGGTGCATCTTCAAGCAATTGCAAATTCAAGAAACAATGAAACACCACTACACACCTAAAATCCAAAACACTGCCAACACCAAATGCTGACTAAGACTTGGAGTAGCAAGAACTCTCATTCAATACTGAATGCAAAATGGTACATCTACTTTGAAAGACAGTTTGGCAGCTTCTTGTAATTCTTACCATAGGATCCAGCCATCGTGTCCTTTGGTTACCCAAACATGTTGGAAAGTTATGTCCATACAAAAACCTACACATGACTGATAATTATAATTTTATTTATAACTGCTAAAATGTGGAAATAGCTAAAAATGTTCTATAGGTGAATGGATGAACCATGGCACAGCTAGACAAAGGAGTATTATTCAGTGATAAAAAGAAATGAGTTATCATGCCATAAAATATACTGAAGAAAACTTACATGTATATTAGGAAGTGAAAGAATCTAGTCTGAAAAAGCTACACATTCTTATGATTCCATCTATATGACATGATGAAAAAGGCAAAATTATAGAGACAGTGAAAATGTCAGTGGTTTTCAGGGGTTCAGGGAGAAGGAGATAGAGGATGAATAAAAAGGGCACAGGGCTTTTTAGGGCAGGGAAACGATTCTGTATGATATCATAATGATGGACACATGCCAGTACCCATAGACTGTATGACACAGAATGAGCCCTAATAACTGTATGACTTGCTTAAATCATCATGTATCACTATTTATTAATCATGTACACCCTAACAAATGGACCACACTAATGAAAGATGTTAATAATAGGGACTCTATACAGTGGGAGAGTGTGGAGAAAGGGAGCATAAGAGAGGACTCTGTACCTTCTGGTTGATTTTTTTTTTTTAAAGGAAAGCTGCTCTATAAAAATATATTTAATTGATTAAATATGTGCAAATAGATATATATTCTATATATATATAGATATATATAGACATATAGTATATCTATATGTCTATATATATCTATATCTATATATCTATATATCTATATATCTATATATCTATATATCTATATATATATAGATATAGATATAGATATAGATATAGATATATATATATATATATACTGAGTTGGGTTTACTTTGACATAGGTCCATTTTGAACTCATGATTCAGCAGCAACAGAGCTCTGCCCATGACGGTGGCCTTCATGGTGATGGTGAACTGTTATTGTCCTTCTGGCTTATCAGTATAGTATTTAAGGACTTGGTATCTTCTAAGTACCTAATAGACTAGTAGTAAATTTTATTATATGTGTGATATGGTGGTTCAAAGGCCTCAGAGAATAGACTCATTCAAATCTTATTCCCAATATTTATTAGGAATAAGTTGTTAGTAAGGTTACTAAACCTCTATATCTTAATTCTCTTCCCTACCCCATGGGGATAAAACTTGCAAGGTTTAAATTAGCAAATAATTGCACCTATACTTTTTTCTGCAAATCACAGGAAAAAATATTTGGTACAGTTTAGACATTCAGTAAAGGATAACTATTAGTTGGGTTATATATTAATTCCTTTGGTTTTTATATGATGTCTATATAAGTGTTTTTCTAGTTTAATGCCCCAACCAGATGGTTGACCTGTATTTTAAACATTTTTTTTTAAAAAAGAACAAAAATCTTAGAGTTAAACAGTGGGCCTTATATATACTAAGTGCTTATCAAGTGTTTGTTTATTATGTTTAAATAAATACAAAAACCAAAGGATGATTGAAGGGAAATAAGAATGAGAATATTTCAAAATGACCTTCTGTTTGACACATCAATAAAAATAATTCTTTTTTTCACCAAATTGTCTGGAGATGCAGTTTCATCCACACCTTTATCCCAAGATAACTTTTCTCTTTCTCAGTGTATTTATATATCAGCATTGAATGTCAGCTAGATTTTTCTCTTAATAACTTTAAAGCAGAGGTAAAAAGAAAAAAAAATCTCTCTTACAAAGAAAATGTACTCACCAGGTATTCCCTGATGTAACAGGGCAGCTATGCCAACAACAAGAGAAGGAATGAACATTTAAAAGACACCTGTGAGTTCTACTTTGGGAGAGCCTTGTTTCCCACATCATTGATGGTGACAGTGTAACATTTCATTGAATTAAATGTTGACTAATGTTCAAATCTAGGAAGCACAGTGCAGGTAAAACTTATCTTCCCTAAATTCCAATAAGAGATAATAAAAATCAAATTGATCTAAATTGTGCAGAGCTTGTACAAGTGTATCAATCATAAGATCTATCATTTTTCTTGGCTGTGGAAAGAACGCCATTCTTCCTTTTCAATGATGTGGTGCATTTGTAAATGGATACATTTGGGGCATGATTTTTGAGTGGCATGAAAGATGGAATGTCGATGATACTTTGTTTTCCCAACAATGTTCCTGGTTGTCTCCTTTGTTCAACAAAAGCATATTTTTGATATGCCTTTCAAAGGACTGGGTTAATAATAACAATAATATAAATAATAGCTAATGTTAATTCTGTATTTTCTCATTTAATTCTCCATGCTTACTAGAGTAGATATAATTATTATCTTTCTTTTGCTTATGGAAAACTGAAACAGAAGGAAGTAAGGCAAATTACCCAAGGCCAAATTAGTAAGTGATGAAACATGGCTAGAATATATTTGGATTCATTGCTTGTGCTGTGCTGGCTGCCTAGCCCTCACTTCAAAGTAATAGTAGAATTAATTCTTCATTCCCCTCTCTCCCTTACCTCTAATCAAAATGTGTCTATTGTGTGTCCTGTTGGCAGCCCCAAAACTGGAATGCTGATGTGACAATGCATTAGTCACGACAGTTTAGCTCAACTGAAACCTTAGCCAATTAAATTGTCGTTGCTCCACAAAACATTCTGCATTACATTCAAGTTAGATACAGTACAGCCTGTAAATAGTACTCGGATAATTTCAGAAACCAACGCTAATTATAGGGAAATAATTTAGCTTTGGGGTTCAGAGGAATCTCCCCTCCTCCAGCTAGCACACAAGGAGGATCTCTAAATGGTCTACCTTGATTTTTAAAGACATTGCCATACAATTTGGATACCAATTGCCTGCATGTGTCTCTTCACATATTGAAAAGTATATGAATGGAAGGAAATAATCCAAGGGCAGAAAAACTCATGTGCAAAGATGACCTGTGCTATGACTCTAATTGTCTAGGCTGACGTTCCTTAAAATCTACTGCATAATATGTTAATAAAAAGGTGGGAATTAATATGATTCTAAATATGTTTGAAAAATACTGCTTACTGTAGTCCCATTTTAAAAGTTCAAAAAGTAAAGGCCATGGCAGGTCACACAGTAAATGAACAAATTAATCCTTGCTTGAGCCAGTGTTACAAAGTATATATATATATATATTCCATATATATTCCATATGGAATATATATTCCATATGGAATATATATTGGGAAACACAAATGTGATCACTGAAGTTAGGGGGACAATAAAAGAGAATAGTGATGGTTGGATTCAGATCATAAAGTGCAAGTGACTTCCATTTGGAATCTGGATTGAGTAGAATGAAGCTCCCTGTTGGAACAGATAGCAGTCTGTTGCAATGGTTTTACACAGGAGAAGTTGATTTATAACCCATGTAACAATTCAATGTGGTAATTTAAAGACCCAGATTCTTCGGCCTCTGACATCCTCTAGAGCTGCAGTACCCAACACCCAGGCTGGTAACGGCCCACCACCTGTTAGGACTTCACTGCACGAGCTCCATCTGCTATCAGATCAGCAGCCGCATCCTGGGAGTGTAAACCCTACAGTAGACTGCATGTGTGATGGATCTAGGTTGTGCACTCCAAATCTAATCAGAATCTAACCCTGATGATCTAGAGTGGATCTAGAGGGGAGTGATGCTAGTGCTGGGACTGTCTAGTTGCAGAAATACAATCTCAAGGCTTCCACTGATTCTGCATTATGGCAAGTTGTATAATCATTTCATTATATATTATGATGTAATAATAATAGAAATAAAATGCAGAAGAAAAGTAATGCTCTTGTATCATTCTAAAACCACTCCCCACCTTAGTTCACAGAAAAATTGTCTTCCAGGAAACTGGTCTTTGGTGCCAGAAAAGTTGGGGTCCATGGCTCTAGAGGCCTCAATGTCAACTTTTGGATTCTCAGGAATAGACAGAGAAACAGAAGGAATAGAGGCTCTCACAGGAGGTTTTTGGTCAAACTTACAAGTGCTGTCTTATCACATCTGCTCACATTCTGTTACCTAAAACTCAGCCATCTGGCCATACTTAACTACCAAGAAGTCTGACTGATGAGGCCTAGCTGTCTGCCCCAGGAGAAGAGAAGAGCAGAGAGATGACTACTTTCTGCTCCCAATGGAATTAGAATCTGAATTGAAGTCAGAAGAGTTTGGAGAAAACTTTGGCCTTAGAACTCAGTTTGGCTATCCCTCTATTCCTTCCTTCCTTCCTTCCTTCCTTCCTTCCTTCCTTCCTTCCTTCCTTCCTTCCTTCCTTTCTTTCTTTCTTTCTTTCGTTTTGAGACAGAGTCTCACTTTGTCACCCTCGGTAGAGTGCCATGGAATTAGAGCTCACAGCAACCTCAAACTCTTGGGCTCAAGTGATTCTCTTGCCTCAGCCTCCCAAGTGGCTGGGACTACAGGTGCCCACCTCAAGGCCTTGCTATTTTTAGAGGTGAGGTCTCGCTCTGGCTCAGGCTGGTCTCAACCCATGAGCTCAGGCAATCCACCTCCTTCAGCCTCCCAGAGAGGTAGGATTACAGGCGTGAGCCACTGCACCAAGCTTGGCTGTCCTTTAAATTGTCAAACAAACTTCCCATGAAATTAAGAACTTACATTTTTACCTTAAAACTGAGAATCTTAATGAACATTAATGAACAGTAATAGATCTTTCTGCCTATTTCAAAGAGAAGCCGACTATACTTCTTAAATTGCTGAATGCAATATATTCTGAAGAATAAACAAGGAAGTTTCTCCAGGATTTAAAGCTTCCTGTTCCTGTAAAAAACTATTTTTCATCAGTTAAATAAGGAGCCTTCCTTATAAACCTAATACAATGAAATAGTAGGAAGAACATGAGCTTGCCAGTTCATCAGTTCCATGTAAACGCTCTCTTTTTTTGCTTTTTTGACAAGTGTCCTATTAATATGACAAGAATATTTTATTCACCTAGAAGGTTAAAAGAAATGTTATATAAATGGACCTTCAAGTGACTAATGACTCATAATGATGCCATACATTAATTTGAGTGTATGTCATACATCCAAGTCACAGTGTCTTCACATAGGTGGGTGTGCGTGCATGGTGCATTGTGACTATAAGGCCAACTATTACAGAAAGAGGTGCTTGTGAAGGATAAGTAGACACTTGTTCATCTGCACAGGAGAGAAACATTGTCAAACCTCTACCAATTGCTTGATATAGCAAGGGACTAAGTTTTAAAAAATTCTTATTCATAGAATAAGAAATTCAAGTATCACAGGGGCAACATGCTTGCTGGAAATTCCAAGAATGCAGTGGCTAGTGGGTAACTGTTGACATGGCAGGGAGGAAAAACGCAGGATTTGCAATAAAGTCTTCCCTCCAATGCTACCATTGGTGAGCAATATGAGAGCTTCTCCAGTCATGCTTCAGCTACGGTTCCACCCTGGGATAAAGACAGTGTCCTCTTGTTGGATAGATAATAAAATTGAGAGGACAAGAGGCTTATCCAAGGGCAGGGCAGAAAATGATGAATGCTTGAGTTTAAACCTAGGCTTTGGAGTTCCAAACCCTGCTTTTTTGCCTACTACAGATTTCTGTCTATCTTTTCTAAATTGACTGAGAACAATTCATAGTAAGCTGTCCTAATTTCTGAACCATCTCAAACAGCGGTATCATTTCCTGAAATACATCCATGAAAAGCAATTATATTTTGCTATCTCAAAGAATAGCTTTATTTCAACATATTGAATTTCTTTTTACTAAAATGTCAGAATATGCCCAGACCTTGCCATTTTACTTTGTTTAAAGTAACTTTTATAAATGTACATTTTCTGAAGACATATACAAAAATCCTCCCTGCTTCCTGAGCTATTGTGACTGTACCATGCAGAATCAGATATAGAGAGTCACATCAAACACTTAAACGCTAGCTGAAAATGGATCTGTCCTGTGCCACACAGACCTTGTATACAGGAAATAGAAACATTCTATAAATGCTTGTAGAACAAAAGAATGATGTGGCATTTGGGAAGTGCCTGGGAAAATATTTTAAAATCTTGCCATTACATAATTCTTTCCAGATTTCTGGCTGAGTGGCGTCAAAGTAGAATTACTAAGAATTACTAAAAAATTACTAAGAATTACTAAGAAATTCTTTGTTCATAATAAGGGTAGTAACTCAGTTTAATTGTATATTATACAGATAATAGTTTTCTCTAGGGGCACAAAAAAGGTCCCCACAAAATAACAACACGATATTTACAATATTTATTGTTTACTCAACTGTGTCACATTATGGCATAATATTTACAATTTATTGTTTCACTCACATCAAATGGCTACTTATTACCTCACTATTTACAAGGACAAAAGAGGAGAAATAACTCAAATATCTCTCAACAAGAGACTGGTTAAATAATACATAGTATGACCGTATGAATGTATGTCATATGAGTCAGAATGAGTGACTGATACCTATATGAACCTCACTGGAGTTTTTTTCTTTGACTAAAGCTAAATGGAAAAAAGTACTAACTATTAAATACAATCGTTTTACCAGTAAAATTATGTCTATAAAAATTTAATGAAGAAGAAAACCATTTCAGAATAAAACATTTAGTAAGATCCATTTTTTTTTAAATTGATGGGGATTCATTGAGGGTACAATAAGCCAGGTTACACTGATTGCATTTGTTAGGTAAAGTCCCTCTTGCAATCATGTCTTGCCCCCAGAAGCTGTGGCACACACCAAGGTCCCACACCCCTCCCTCCTTCCCTCTCTCTGCTTTTCCTACCCCCCCACCATGACCTTAATTGTCATTAATTGTCCTCACATCAAAATTGAGTACATAGGATTCATGCTTCTCCATTCTTGTGATGCTTTACTAAGAATAATGTCTTCCACTTCCATCCAGGTTAATATGAAGGAATCTTTCTTTGATTAAGCTATTGATTCTCTAGTAAAACTTATCCCCTTTTATATAATTTCTTCAGCATTCTCTCCATTTTTTTGAATGTATTAATTGTGATCGTTTTAAAGTCATTTTCTGCTAACTATAATACCTGGATTATCTATAAATCCATTTCTGTTGTCCATGTTTTGTTCTTGGCTTTGATCATGGGTTCTTGCTGTTTGACATGTCTACTGATTGTTTTGAATGCTGCATATAACATCTTAAAGATTGTGATAGCTTCAGAAAAGTGTTCACTCTCTGGGTAGATTGATGAAGTGGTGTCTATACACCTTAACCCAGTCAGAGACTGTGCTGGATAGAGGTTGAGAGAGAGCACTGGAAATGCATGTTTTACATTTAGATGTATTCTAAAAGAAAAATGACCCATATACTTGTCAATCCTTTCCCACCCACCACAAGTCTATATACCAAAACTGGTGATGTGCTTGAGATCCAAGTCTACATGAAAATCTTTGCTTGTTCTCGTTTTCCCAGTAGCTGCTCCTGGTAGGTGAGAAGTCCTCATTCTCAGCTCCCACCTATGCCCAGAATTAGTAAATGCCCAAAGGTTAAAAGTTACAGAGGTTGGCTCATCCCTTCAAGGTTTTCCCTCTGTAAAAACTTAGGTCTTCTAGTCCAAATGTCTAAGTATTACTCCCCTGTCTTCTAAAACAGGATTTCCAGATTTTATATAAACGTGAGAGTGGTTTTTGCTGGGCAGAGTTGTTGTTCCCTGATCTGACTGCCTGCCATGGAAGTGGGAGCAGTGTGACTAATCATATGTAAGAACTCATATTTGTGTGTTTATTATTTATAATAAGTACTTGTAAATTTATGTTTTATGCATAAATATTTGATTGATTTTATTTTTACTTTACAGCTATCTATACAAATTGGTAAATAGACACATGGTGATATATAAGTAAAATATTATCTGAAAAGACAGCCACCCTTTCTTGGTATGAATTATTTTGGGAGAGGCAATTAGCACTTGAATGGAGGTTGCAGTGAATGGTTGATGGGAATTTTTAGAATTTCTCCCAACATACTTTCATGTTTGAAAATTTAAAACAAGGTTGCATTTCTTTGGTAATGAAAAACTATATTAAATGGAAAACCCTATATAAAAGAATGAACAAAGATGTAAAAATGCGTAAAAAACACAAAAAGAAGAAAGAAAAGAAAAGAGACTAATGAGATATGAATAGAAAATAAAGTGGCATTCAGTTGAAGAGCCATTGAAGAGGCAAAGATAAATATTTTCTAGTGATGAAAACTACAATCTAAAATGAATTCTGTAAATATAATGCAATAAATAGCACGGCATCTAAATAGAGAGGGTACTGAAGGAAGGTATGCACATTTTAAGAAAGGAAAAAGCTGTATTAAATTGGCAACACTCAAATCATGTTTGATTTCTACAATTACAAGAGGTCTGCAATGTGATTTGTATTCATCTTTTGTTAGTGCTATGTATTGAGTATTATAATTTTAACACAGTCTTTTTTCTTTCTTAAAATATGTGTACATTTTTGGTACCCTCTGTACATAACCAAAATGTGAAGAATATTTAGCACAGTCCCAGTCACACAGGAAGATATTTAGCCACCTCAGTGTTTCTGATAGACTAGGAAATAAGAAATACGGTTACAAACTAGGATTTGAATATAGCTCAAGAGAAGATACACCCTCCTTTTAAATATCCATAAACTATGCTAATATTGTCCAAATACCAGGCCATAAAGAAATCTTAATAAATTCCCCCAAAGTAGGATTATTCTCTCTGATCACAATAAAATGAATTAAGAGCAAAAAGCTAAGCAAAAAACTCACCAAACAAATTAAATTTTTTAAAAAGTTCCCTGGGCTCTTATAAAATGAGTCTAATGCCATTGCAGACTAATAAGCTAGTGGTAGTAATCAAGAAAATATTAAAGAAGAATAATGAGAGAGAATTGCCAAACCTTGCATTAATATGCTGAAAACCAAAAACAATTAAAGCTATGTGGTGTTTTTGTAGGAATAAGCAGACAGACTAATCAAACAGAACTAAAAACTAGAGTCTAGTGTGTCCTAAAAGTACTTTATTAGAGTATTGGTATCCATAACAAATTACCACAAACTGGGTGGCTAAAACAATAAAAATTTATTGTTTCACAGTTCTGGAGGCCAGAAATTCAAAATCAAGACGTCAGTGGGGCCATTTTCTCTCTAAGGGCTCCAGGGAAGGGCACATCTTTGCCTCTTCCCAGAGTATGGGGGTTATTGGCAATCTGGGTGCTTGGTACTTTACACATGGGTCATCCCAATTTCTGACTCTGTAGTCACACGTCATTCTCCCTGCTTGTGTTCACATTTCCCTTTTCTTACAAGAATGCTAGTCATTGGAGTAGGGCCCACCCTAATTTAGAAGGATCTCTTCTTAATTTGATTACTTCTGTAAAGATCCTTTTCCCAAAATGGTCCTGTTCATAGGTTCCAAGGCAGCATGGATGTGGGAGAGCACAATTCAACCCAGTGCACTTCATCAGTGTACTTCTTAAATGCCGGTGGAGAAAACCTAATTCTAGTTAACAGGAATAAGAAAGTGAAATTTTGCTGGAAGTCTACTTTTTGGCACCGAAAAACAGAGGCTTCACAGTGGCTAGAAGAAGGAATTCTTGACAAAGAATTCTGAATCATTCTTACTCTGTCCCCATCTTCTAACTTCCCAATCTGCCTCTTGCAACTGTAATCTGTGCACAACTGGCTTTCTTCTCTTCTCTCTACTGACCCACTTCTCCAGGTTCATCTTCTCTCAGCATCATCTTCAGTTTCCATTTAGATGTTTTCTGTTCCAGGCACACACAGTGACCACCTCACTCTAGGTCCCAAGTCCAAACCTCGGTAGAAACATGGTCGGCCAGGGTCATCAGGACACAGTGATCCACCTCCACAGCTCTGAGGTGAGGAGGGGACAATTTTCAGAGAAATGCAAAGTGTCACAAGCTGGGTAGTTTCTTTACAAAGTCTCTATCATAGGTAACATTCTTAACCCACAAAGAAAAGGATAACTCACTCAACAAACGTTCAGGCACAGGAAAGAAAATTAACAAGTTAGGAGGAACATGATATAGCTTTGTCATTCATCATATGTCAGAATAAATCATAGAGAAACTAAAAAATTAAATGTAAAAAAATCTTAACATACAGGAAAAAGGAAGTGAATATATTACTCTGTGTACCTATGTACAATATTTTGAATTGTTCATCAAGGATGAAAGCATGTATATTAGTTATTTCTTAAAGCACTAGTTGCCAATTACTTTGACCTTAAAGTCTAAACATTGAGAATATTTTTTCATGTGCAAAGCTCCATTCTTTGAAAGATTTTTGAATATTATTTGGTGTGGTATCCGTATCATTTGAATTAAGTTACTCTTTTCCAAGATGATTACTTTGAAAGGGAATGCACTAATTCAAATTTATAAATATCAGTAGAGCTATTTTAAAAATCAATTACATAATAGTCTATAAAAACCTGGCTTTCTCGGATTGATGGAAACTACTGTTTCCCTATCTCAATGTTTGTTAAGTGCTCTGCTGTTATTTCAAGTAATTAGGGCCTCATTATACGATTCTATAATGATAAAAAATCCTCTCTATTTGAATAGCATTATTCTCAAAAAATCTAAATTATATGAATTTAATAAAAAAGGAATTCTATATTCTAACTATATTATAACTTCAATTAGAATTTTCAGAGAATGGGATAATTCTTGTTAATGTCATTTCTCATTAAATAAAGGTATCTTGAAAATACTCTTGAATTAGCTTTAATTGTCAAACACTTGAATGGATTATTCCACCTTCCTAACCTAATATAAGCTGAGGAAAATGAATGGAATTGTATGTATCTTTGCTCATTTAGGACCCTCCAGTATGGAGTGCAAAGTAAGCATTTGAGAGTGATGGTTGAATGAATTGATTAAAAGGGTTAATTTCCTGACATTTATTATAAATGATGATTTGCCTTAAGTAGTGTTTTGAAAAAAGATGTGAAATAGCAGCACTGAATAAATCTGTCTTCTTCCCACTATATTTCTCTAGAACTTGCTTTGTAAAAAATGGGTACTTGATCTAAGCATATTTTCTCATATTTTTCTTTCTCCAAGTTAAGAGCAGAGAATTCAAGTTAAATTGAAATACTAAGGTTTTTTTATTTTAATTACTGCTTTATAGTATTTAACTCATTTTTCTACATTTGAGTCTGAACCAATTATATAATCTCAGCACTGAACAATTTTTTTCTTCATTTTGAAGTGTCTGAAATAATAGATGTGAAAGTATGAAGTAAATTGTGATAATGGTATAATTCAAAAGGTATTATTCAAAATGTTATTAATAATAATGCTTAATTTTCACTGGGCATTCAGTAAATTCCAGGAATTAATCTAAAGGCTTCATATACATTATCTTATTTAATCTTTAAAACCACCATCTGAGATAAACATTATTATTATCACCATGGGAAAGGAATCTGGGGATTAAGATGAAGAGGCCAGAAGGCCAGAGAGTCTCTGAGCCACAGAGGCAATGCTATAGGAAATGAATAGTCAGTTTATTTATGGATACCTTTTTTTTTTTTTTTTTTTTTTGTACACTCAAGTGTTTCAAGATCAACCCCATGGGAGAACTGAGAGCCAACCATTGCTTGATCTAGACAAATCTCTGGAGATGTCATAATACAATTATTGCCCAAATTACTTAAGACTAAATTATTCAAAGACATTCGTCCAAGCTTTCATAGAAAGTTCCTAGTAAAGAAACATGGAAATCCACTTAAGAGTGAGGACACAGTGATGAGTGTGCTTTCAGTTATACAGATTCAAATATCAAAAGTAAAAATATAAGAAAGCCGAGGACATGTAAAACATTCCCAGCAAACTGGTTTCTGACTGTTACCAGTAGGAAGGGAAGATCTCCCAAACAACTTCTTGTGCAACAAAATCGCTCTTGGTTCTGTGAAGAGCAAATACCATCCTCTTTCTAATGTGAAGTATTTGAGCCAACAAAGAGGTGTGTGTATAATGGCACAATATTTCTCTTCAGGGTCAATGGAACAAATTTTCCATGCTCAAAAGAGATTTACTGGGCTTAACAAACTTCTCTACAATCTTTGCTATTTTATCCAGTTATTACCATTATATGAATTTTGGCAGACGCTGTCATATTCTATTTCCACCCAATAAATCACAATGAAATGATTAAATATCTTATATTTAGCAATTAACAAAGGACTTTGATCTTTTCCAAAATCATTCAGAGACTTTCAGTATAATGATAACATACACTTGACTGCTTTCAAATAGGAAACTCCATGAAAGAAAAGAGAGACAGAAAAAGACTTCTGTTTTAAATTAAAATGAGAACTGGATTTCTGAGGGCATGTGAACATTAATTTAAAAAGGCCTTGACTTCTTTATCAGGTAGTATTATTGGAACCACTGACCTGTATTAAAAAGAAAGAAAGAAAAATAATACACATTTGGGTGCTTCGGAATTAAGAGATTGGTTTGATAGTCAAGGAGGACTGCATTCATTTACTTTAGTATGCTAAACAGTTCAATAAAACTGAACAGAGTGAGTCATTTGGAAATCTCAACTCCTTAGACTACCATATATGAGTAAGTGTATTATTACATTAAAAAAATATTTTATATTATGCCTGTGTGCCTGGGATTGAATAGGTGATGAGAATGCTTCTGTGCTCATTTCCCGGAGAAATTCCCATCTTGAAAGCCAGGTGCCTACACTGGAGGATTTTCTTTTAAAATCCAGGAAATTGTGCCATGATCTGGTTTTCTTTAGTCGTTCATGTTCCTTCAAGTACTACATCCATTTCTGTGAAAGAAGGTAGATTCAAATACTGGGAAAACATTGCCATTGCAATGGCTGAACCACTGAATCACTGAATTTGGTTTGAAATATATCTAGATTCATATCTAAGGCATCATTCTACCTATTTGATCACACTACCTATTTGACTATGGACAAATATCTTAACCCTTTATTTTCATTTTTAATTGATAAATAATTGTACATATTTATGGGATACATTGTGATTTTTTTAATATATGTCTACATTGTGAAATGATTAAATCAAGCTGATTAACATATTCATTACCTCATACACTTACCATATTTGGGGAGATGAGAACATTTAAAATCTCTTTTAGCAATTTTGAAATATGCATTTAATTATACTTATCATGCTGTGCAATAGTTCTCTAAAACTTATTCCTCCTGTCTAATGGAAACTTTGTGCACTTTACACAATATCTTCCTGTCCCCTATCCCCAACCCCTATGTCTGGTAACCACCATTCTAGTCTCTACTTCTATAAGTTTGATGTTATTTCCACATATAAGTAAGATCATGCAGTATCTGTCTTCCTGTGCCTGGCTTATTTCACTTGCAATGGAAAGGTATCTTAACTTCTTAAAATCTCATTTTCTCCTTTTGGAAACAGTAAACCTCTTTAGGAAATAGAGATGTTGGACAACTAAGACCACATTCTTTATATACATCTATGTCTGATGTATGTCTATATTGTGTATATTTATATATTGATATATCATCTATCGTCTATCTATCTTATCTATAATGCATCTATAATATATTGCATTACAATATATAATGATGTGTAATGTATATATGATATGTACAATATATTGTACAATATATAATACATACATGATAAATGTAACTATATTATATAATATCTATAATGTACTATTATATATAATATATATTATGGGACATAAGAGATATATCAATACATAAATACATATTCAGTTGGAAGTTTATATTTGGGCATTCTGCAGTTGTGGATTCAGACAACCAAGGATAAAAAATTTTCAAAAATTGCATCTGTACTGAATATGTGTAGACTTTCCTTCTTGTCACTCTTCCCTGTACAATACAGCATACAACTATTTACATAGCATTTGCATTGTATTAGGTACTATAAGTAATCTCGAGATGGGTGAAAGTATATGGGAGGATGTGCACTGGTTTTATGCAAATGCTACATCATTTTAGATCAGGGACTGGAACATCCATGGAGTTTGATATCCACAGGAGGTCCTGGAATCACTTTGTCATAGATACCAAAGGATGACTGTTGCTATAGTTTGAATGTTTGTCCTCCTAAACCTCATGTTGTAATTTAAAACCAATGTTGAAGGTGAGAGTCTAATGGGAACTGTTTGAGTCATGGTGGGGACCCTTCCTGAATAAATTAGTGCCCTTGAGGGTGGGAGGGTGAATGGGGAGTTCTCACTCTGTTAGTTCCCACCAGAGCTGGTTGTTAAAAATAGCTTGGCACCTTCCCTATTTCTCCCTTGCTTCCTCTTTCACTATGTGATCTCTGCACACTCTAGCTCCCCTCCCCCTACTGCCATGAGTGGAAGCAGCCTGAACTCTCACCAGATGAAAATACCCAATCTTGAACTTTTCCAGATATCATAATTGTACAGGCCAAATAAATCTTTTTTTATTTATAAATTACCCAGCCTCAGGTATTCCTTCATGGCATCACAAACAGACTAAGCAACTGCATACATATATATTTGTATACATATAGTCATATATATGTAAATACATACATTTATATATAAAATTTGTATAATTTATATACATATATTAGTATATGAATAGTATAGTATTTATATACATATAAATCAGTTATATATACATACATATATATAATGCAAACTTGACTGTGCACAATATAAGTGGAACTTAATAACTAATAGCCACCGGTACTAGTAGTGTTAGGATGAGGCAGTACCGTAGAGAGGCTGACAGTTGGGTTCTAAAATTAAGCATATCTGATTTTGAATCCTGATCCCACCACCTAGTAGTTTTATAACCTTATAAACAAAAGCAATTTGTTTCTACTTTGTATATCCATTTTCTGGCTTATAAAATGGCAAAAGTAATTCCAAACTACTAGAATTTTGCAGAATTAAATTAAATTAAATCATGTATCAAAAATTTTTTGCATAAAGCTATCACCTAATAACTTAAAACAAAAATCTACAAATTCTGGATTGGAAAAAGATGTTACCACTTGTGTTATCTCTGTGACTCCCTGATATGTAAAGGATGATTTGTTGAATTATCCTTTAATTGATCAATCACCTATCAATTGAATCAAATATGGGGCACCATCACTCCTAGTATTTGCTCCTTTTTTCCTATATGTCAGATCAGCAGCTTTAATATGCAGCCTAACTCCCTATTTTGATTAATGTGTAGTAATCTTAGATTTGAATGCAGATGATAAACTGCTACAGTTCAATTTGGGATACTGTCAGGCTATGCTGACACTGCTAAGATTAACTCTCTGGGGAATTCCTAAAATGTAGGAAGAAATAAAATAAGAATACTGATGTAGACCCAAGGTACACAATCAGTGTGATATTGGACAATTTCTTTACCTCTCTTAGCCAAGTTTTCTTTCTTTCTTTCCTTTTTATTAATCTAAAAAGTGAACAAAAGTGACTCAAGGGTCTTTTCCTTCTCTAAAATCCTCATGCTATTGTTGGGAATCTTCTTCTTTACTCATGCCTTGTGAATTTTAGGACTATAGCTTTTTCAGGTTTATAATCCATCCCACATTACTTTTTGGTGTTGTGTGAAGAAGAGACTGAGATTAATCTTTTTCCATGTGCTTATTCAGTTATTCCAGCTTATTTGTTACAAGAATTTTCCTTTCTTCATTGAATTATCTGGGTACTTCTGTAAGAAATCAATGACTGTTTATGTGTGTATCTTTTTCTGGGTCCTATTGTGTTCAGTTGATGCATTTATCTCTCCTATGCCAATATCATCCCATATTGATTAGGATAATCTCTATAGTAAGTCTTAAAATCAGATATTGTAGGTTTTCTGACTGCTCTTCCCTTTAAAGATGTTTTTTGGCTAGTCTATGTTCTATTAATTTCTGTATACATGTTTAATTCACCTTGTCAATTTCTGCCAAAAATTGTGTTAGGATTTTGGGTTGGATTGCTTTCAACCTATAAATCAACTTAGAGAAAATCAACATTTTAACCAGATGTAGGCTTCTGATTCAAGAATGGTATGTTTCTTTATTTATTTAGGTCTTCTTTTATTTCCCTAAGTAATATTTTTGTAGTTCCAGGCAGAGGCATCTTACATACCTTTTGTTGTAATTATTTCTAAATATTTTAAATTTTTAATTCTATTAGAAATGAATTACCTTTCTTAATTTAATTTCTTTTTATTGCTAATATATAAAAATTCATTTGATTGTTGTATATGTGGCTTGAATGCTGGAAATGTTCTACATTGTTTTATTAGTTCTAGTTCTAGAAGTTTGCTTTTTTTTTTTTCTTTAGTATTTCCTACATAAGCAATCAGGTTACCTGTGGGTAACTTCTTCCTTTCCAGCCTCTATGACCTTAGGTTTTAAACTTACCTTATGAATAGAAAAGGTGAGAGCAAATATCCTTGTCTGGTTACTCATCTTGAAAGGAAGCATTCACTTTTTCAATATCAACTATATTATTGGCTGTTTTCTTTTTTCATAGATTCTTTTACCAGCCTGAGAAAGTTTCTTTATATTCCTAGAGTGAGAGTTGTTTTTTTTTTTTTTTTAAATAAATGACTGTTGGATTTTGACATTGTCCTATATCTATTCTATCATTGTATGGTTTTGCTTTGTTATTCTGTGAATGTGAATTATACAAATTGATTTTTGAGTGGTAACTCAATCTTGCATTCTTGGGGTAAAAATCCATTGCCAAGCTTTTTTTTAATCTTTTCTGTATATTTCTGTATTTCATTATTTTGTGAATGATTTTCACCATTATGGCATGAGATTTTTTATGCTTTTATTTTCGTATCTTGTAATAATTTCGTCAGGTTTTCTATTGAGGTTATGCTGACCTTTAAAAATAAATAAGGGAGTATTTCCTTTTACTCTCTTTGCCAAAAGAGTTTGCGTAAGAATAATATTATTACATTCTTAAATATTTCAGAGAATTTAACCCTGAACCCATCTGAGCCTGAGGTATTCTTTTAGAAAAAATTAAGTAAATTCAATTTTTAATAGACTTAGAAATACACAGATCTTCTATTTCTTCTATTTTTGTGGAGGTGTCAGGAATTTTTTTGTTTGTTTGTTTTAAGATATTTATATATTTTATATAAAGTTGTTGATAGTGTGCATCTTTTTTTTATTATTTTCTTTGTGGTTAATTTCTTGACCCCTGATTAATTTAGAAATGTGCTGGTTAGATCTAAATGTTTGGGAACTTGCTATTATAATCATTTATTATTATTAGTTTAATTTTACTATTATCAGAAAACATATTCCATGTTATTTCAATTTTCAAAATTTATTTTGGCTTATTTTATACTCCACCATATGGTATACCTTAGTAAACATTACATATAAATTTAACAAGAATGTTTAATCTGTAATTATTCAATGTTGTATGAATTGTCTATATTTGTGTCATTATATTTTTCTCATTATTTATCTTATTATAAGAGATATTATGAATTTCAACTATGCTTCTGTATTTGTCTTTCTCCCTTAGATGTGATTGCTTTTGCTTTATGTACTTTACATTTCTATTTTTAGATGTATACCCATGTAGGATTGCTAAATCTTCCTAATAAATTTACCAGTTCATTAATTGAAAAAGGTCATTATTTATCTCTGATAATATTCATGGTCTTTAAGTCTGTTCTGTCTGACATTGACATAGTCAAGCCAGCTTTCTTATGCTTATTATTGCATTGGATCTTTCCATTTGTTCATCTTATTTATATCCCATAGTAGTTTTACAATCCTGTCAATATAGATTCTTTATTCTTCATGTAAGTTTATTATTGGGTATTTTACACTTTTTCTTCCTGGACTAAAGGATAAATTTTTATCATGGTGTATTATCACTGGTTATTTAATGCATATATTGTTGACTATAATACTATAATTACTACATTGGAATCCTCTATGTAGCTAATTCTGCATCCTGCATGATGTACATACAATTCACAGGATCATGGATTCTATATGGCCCACTTGATTAGGCCCATAGAATACAGAATAATTTTGAAAAAAATTTTTTGTTCTGTTGCTTAAAACATAAAAGGGATCTTGGGATCACCTGGTTTACCTTTTTCATTTGGATATGAAGAAACAAAGGCTGTTTTAGAGAAAACACTTTAATTCCAAGGATGTAGTGAATTCAATATAATACATATGTATTAAGAACTTGCCATGTGTTTGACTTCCTGACTGTAGGAAGCTCAGGCATGCCCCAACCACAGCAAAGGCACAGAGTAGCAGCTCAATAAATGTTTGTTCAATGGATTTGATTGCCTTAATTTAAAATAATATGTCATTGCTAGGGAGTCATTGCACATGAAATCCTTAGAAACCAAGCAATACAACCTAAAAAGTTATGTGAGGTGCTTTTATAATGATTCATAGTCACCACAAAGGCCTTCATGAGTTTCAGAGGGAAAAATCTAACTTGCTACTAAAAAAATATAAACCTGGCCATCTGAAACGCCTGCAGAAAGTAGGTGAAAGGATTTCTTTTGCCTCTTGGGCTTCCTGAAGTATTTTCCTTCTTACATTGCACATGCTTCTCTGGCCCTAGGAGCTTAGTTTTCTAAGTTAAAAAAAAAAAATCAAAAGCAGAAAAACATGGTAGGAATTTATGGACAGCTGCCACTAGAAACATCTATGGCTTTGTCCCTTCACTGAACAGCTGGGTACATTAAAATACAGCAACACTTTCCCAAGGGTTGCATCCAAGCCAAAAGACAACAGGACAAGACTCAACTCATGAATACAAGAGGTAGCTCAAGGGCCTTTTTTCGTTTTGTTTTGTTTTTTGTTTGTTTGTTTTGTGTTACGCTGGATAGAGTGCTATGGTGTCATAACAGCTTACAACAACCTCAAACTCTTAGGCTCAACCGATCCTCTTGCCTCAGCCTCCTGAGTAGCTGAGACTATAGGTGCCCACTTATAACAACTGGCTAGTTTTTCTATTTGGCCTGCTATGACAACTGGCTAGTTTTTCTATTTTTAGTAGATACAGGGGCCTGTTCTTGCTCAGATTAGTGTCCAACTCCTGAGCTCAAGCAATTCACCTCCTAAGGCACTGGATTACAGGCATGAGCCAACACATCCAGCTGAGGTAGTGCAAGTTAAAAATAGATTGCAAAAAGTGATTTATAAGCAGCTAAATTAAGATCCAGTGATGAACAAGTAAATGTGGGTCAGGGAGAAAAACTTGAATATACCAGGAGAAATCTCCGGCCTTAATATTTATTGAATAGTCAAGACTAAGACCCACATTCTTTGTAGTCCATGTCTCAACTCTGCCATTTGCTAGCTGTGTGATCTTTAGATTACGCTTCAACTCTCAGAGCTTTAGTTTCCACATTTGTAAAGTGAAGATATAACTTTATACTTACTTTGAAAGGTTTCTGTGAGAGTTATGAAGACTCTTGGTGAACATTTGCCACAATGCCTTTGTGCAGAGTAAGCCTTAATTAAGTAACATAGACCCAAGAAAGGCAGTTGAATATTGACCAGGTATTGGATCTGACCCAGAAAATCAGTATTTATGTTCACATGTTTTATAATAGCTTGAACACTAGTTTTAAATCAATCAAAATTGAGAACTCCATAAGCAATGTCATTGAATTTAATTCAACTACATATGAGATAGTGTGCTGGGCATTGTAGGTTCTAGGAACTGAAGGAAGCATGGTTTCACCTTCTCACCTAGAGAGCCCTAGATCTATGAGGGGGGAATAGGAAAGTCACTGAGGAATACAATAAACTGTAATAAGTGCCATGTGACCATCAGATAACTTTCTAATGTCAGAGGGAGAATGATTTTGTTGATTGATGTGATCAGAGAAAGCTTTGAGAAAGAGAAGGTATCTGAACTAGTCTTAAAGCATCAGTAGGGTTTTGAGAAATGGAAGTGTCTGGACATAATATGACCGAATGAATAAATAGAAAAAATAGTCTGAGAAACAAGAAATGAGAGGGGTTGAGTACACATTCATTTATTCCTTTATTTGTTTGTGTAATAAATATTGGGTGTTTGAAGATCAGAGAAATACTGAGTTTGGTTAGAATCCTGAATGCATGTGAGCTGGTCAGGAATACATGCCTGAACAGGTAAGTTGGGACTTAGGCCTGAAGGACATATGGATACCAAGCTAGGGATAGAGGAGACAGAGGATATTTGTGAATAAGAGAATCATAAGAAATGAATGGAGCTCTGATTTTAGAACAATTACTCCATAGGATGAAGTCACTAAGGAAGTCCTGGTAAGAGGTATGAGGCCCTAGATTTCAGAGTTACAGAACATTTTAGAGGAAAATTGGCAGGATTAATCACTAGTTGAGTAGGGGCATAAGCCCGAAATACATGATGTTTCTCAACTCTGTGACTAAGAACATAATGAGTCATTGTCAAGTTTGTAATGATGGAAGAAATAATGACGCTGAGGTGAAATGGACATAATGGTTTTGAGACTTTCGTGAGACAACCTGAAGAAAACTTGCCAAGATTTGCCTCGAAGAAATTGCTGAGCAAGTAGAGAAAGGGAACAAGGACAGAACCTGGGAGAATGCCTACATTTAAGGAGTGGAAAAAAAGAAGAGAAATCAGTAGAGAAGCAGTTAAAGATGTCAAAGGGGAACCTGAAGAGTACAAGGTCACCAAGATGGAAGGAAATTTTAAAGAGTAGATGATAAGTGGTGTCATAGCTACAGGAATGTTGAGGGTGAAAACTGAAGAAAAGTAAAAGTTAAATTTAGTGATTAGTAAATCACTGGTGACTTTCAAGAAAAACAATTTTGGTATAGAGGTGAGGTCAAAAGGCAGAGTGCACAGAGTTAATAGGTGAATGTGAGATTTTAAAATGGTGATCATGAATAGATTGGTTTCATGAAATTTGATAGCATGACCCAAATGGCATTACAAGAAAAGCCTATAGCCAGTTTTATCTGCAATAATGAGCCCTTTAATGTGTTAACCACTTGCATCCTTTTTGCTCAAAATGCCTTAGACAAAAGTGCTTTAATTCGCCTTGCCTAATTTCCTAATTCACATTACCTAATTACCTTACAACTGTCCTATAAGGCTAGGAAATCATGTGATAGCTTCCTCACTTATAAAATGAAATAAAGAGACTGGATAAATTAAGCAACATATGCCAGGTCACTAATACACAAGGTCAGAACAAGGACCCAGGTCTTCTGTCTCCTGCTCCAATACATTTCCATTGCTCCAAACCAAATGTACCAAAATCTCCTGCCAATGTGTTCTGTGTTATCTGATCATGAAAGTTTAGGGACCATATATAAAGCCCACATAAAATGAAAAGCATATACTATATAAGGCTACATTCTAATCAAAGAATCTAACTGGAATTTGAATATCTCAGCGAAGCCTCTGTGCAATTAGTTAGGACTGGAGATTACCTTTTTTTGCATGTTTTGCATCACTTTCTCACATTTAAGAAGCCAGTAATAAACCCAACTTCCTAATTCTACCAAAGCACATTTCTGAAGAAAAATCAATATTGGAATCCTTACTCATTTTCTTGAGGTCTGTCAGAGGATATATTGTTAGAGGCGATAACAAAGGCTCCCAGGCATTCAGAATCCGGGGGCGTTGGGATGGCCGTGGAGCATACCGGAATGCTTTCCTAAGAAAGGAGAACATTTGACTTTCCACCACTGAAACGTGATTTCTCAGTTCCCACCACTGCCTTTCCTTCTTCTCTATTCTCTAAACCTTAACCATGATGACTAGTTGATACACAATGATATACCATTAAAAAAAAAAATAGTGAAGTGGGCCAGGGTGTCCATGGATATTACAATCCCTCTCCATCATGAATCATCTCAGAGAACAAGTACCTTTGTCTAAGACAACAACCTCATATCCTAGACTAGTCTGCTCATGCCTGAGATGGGATGAGACAGCATCACAGTATCTAAATACCCTGAAGGTGATCACTCAAGCTTCAGGAAGCCACTGGCTCAAAACTGATTATGACTTGTGTTTTATGATCCATGTTTCATCATGGATCTTGGTTCAGTTCAGATATGCATGTGTCTTTTTTTTTATTGTCATTGAAAGGACAGATGTGCATGTCCTTTCAATAGTCAAGGTTTAGGGACTTTAAGTAGGAATGGTGACAGGACAGTTCTTAGTGGTGGGAGACATGTTACTAAGTGAGATTTTTAGATAATGAAGTTTCTTTGCTTCTCAGCACTTCACCTACCACCACATTTCAGGTTCTGGAAAACATGAACCCTGGAAATACATGGCACCTTAGGTAAGCATATAGTTACTATTCCTCAGCAGGGCTTCTACCACGAACGTTGGCCATGGTTCTCCTCTTCTGGGAACCATGTATGAGCCTCACAGACTCTCTATTCCTTTACTAAGGAATAATATTCCTTAGTGTTCCTCTATTCCTTCCTTTCTAAAGGCTTTTTCTCCCCTAAATGATCTGTTCCTTCATTTTTTTTCTTTGAATTGCATCCCTTTCCTTTACTAATAGTGTTGAGGTTAAAATACTAATCTTGCAGAAGGTAATATTTATTTAGCATCTATTATGTGCTGCATTTGAGCACTCTAAATGAATAAAAATCAACTCCATGAGGCATGTATTAATTCCATTTAACTGATAGAGAAACCAAGATCAAATGGTATAAAGAAACTGACCAGAATTAGTACAGAAGAAAATGGGATTTGAGCAAAGTAGTCTAGTCCCTGTGTGGTTTGATTTAAACACCATGCCACAGCTGCCTTTCTTTGTCAAGTTAAATGGGTTTGAGTGGGGATGCTGTGGTTGTGCAGTCTCGATGCTACTCAAAGGTATACACAAAAGGGTTTCAGGGGGCTAAAATCCAGCCTTCCCTCTGCTTACCAAGCTGAAATCCACAGGGCTGTGTCTACTCAGAGTGTGAAGCAGTTGCTGAGACTGGGTATAAATTAGATCTGACATTGAACTCTGACTCTGTTCATACTAGCTCAACAAACAGTACTTATGAAGGGCTTAGAACACAAAACCTAGCAAAGAATAAGCCCTCGATAAATTTAGTTTGTTTTTATTCTTATGTGATAAGATGTCTGATAATATTTCATTTCTGCCTTTTCTTTTCTTTTCTTTGCTCAAAAAGAACAGTAAGTGTGTATTGCCTAGGTTGTTCTTAGGAAGACACATCACTATTAGGTGCTAGAGATATATTTCTCTCCCAAATGTAGAGGGGCATAGCACTTCCTGGGAAACTGTTAAGAGTTGATGTCATTAGAAGAGCAAGTAGGTAGTGCTAATATAAGGAAGGGGAGGCTTCTTGGGGTATTTATTTTCATGACACTTGAAACCTTTGGTGGCACTTAGTACAGTTACCCTTAGGAGTGTTGGCTGCTAGCATCATAGCTGGGAAAAGGCAATATAATAAAATCTTTTTTTTTTCTTTCTGATTCCCATTCCAAATGGGTACAAGAACTCAGTCCCCTAGCTGGAGCCTTAAACATAATGAAACCGCTAAGAACCAAGAACTGTGATGAAGGAGCCTAAATGGAGCAAGGAACTGTCTTGGAAACTAGGCACTGAGGGAGGATGTTCAGCTTCCAGTAAAAGAGTCAGATTTTCATTCATCAACCTCCAATATCACTTGCCAGACTGCATAGGAACAGTTGTCAGTAATAACCCCATGTGTCAATAATAATAATGACAACATGTCCCTTTGTGTATGGAAATGTGAATAATCTTCACATTTGGGGGGCTCCTAGGATCTAATTTGTGGTTCTTGGAAAATTCAAGTGATGCATCTCAAATGAAGAGATACAAAACTTTCTGCTATTAGACACATAGAACTCAAACAGGATTTTGCTGAAAAAATAAATGTGATCACACTTCACCAAAGGTTTTATGCTTTGGGGAAGTAGTTCCAACTGTTTATTAATACTGTTATTTATGAAGGTGATAATGATAACAATACACAGTGTGTCTTAAAGAGAAAGAAGCTGCAGCTCAACCTCACTTCTAACAAGAATGAGAAAAAAGAAGCACAGTCAGGACGAGGACTACAATCCTGTTCACGTCTTCTCATGGATTACACCAATATGGCGGCTTTGAGTGTTCATGAGGAAACGCTCCCCCGTGAGGAGCATTGAGTGGAGAATGCACAGTTAATGCCCAGGAGAGGACATTCAGATCTAGGATTGCTCATTTCTATGAACATGCAACTCCAAGTAACTAAGAAATGATTAGTTGACAAGATTCTGTTTATGTTTGTGGAAATATAGTGAGAGATCTTAATGAAACAGTTTCTACTCCTATCACTGGGAGAATTGAATTAACTCTAATAAGGGTAAATCTATAGATTCAGCCCATAGAACACAGCCAGGCTTCTAGCAGCAATCAGCACTTTCCTTCCAAAGATCTTCCCTGAGCAGCCTCTATTTTTAGGGAGTTAGTCTGAGCTAATGTCTCAGTGATGTGATTTCTGCTGTGGATCTTGAGGGGACAAATTTTGAGTTTAGAAAATTTAAACTTTTTTGTCCAAGGTACTTTCCCAGCTATGGTTTCTACTTGTTGTAACAAACACTAGAGACCAGGTGTTTGAAGAGGAGCTGAGACACAAAGAAGTTGGCCTTCTGCAGAGCTTACAAAGCTTCTGGGCTTGGTGGTGAACCTGAACTTGCAGGTCTCCCCTCCCTGATAGCCCCACCTCCTGATGGCAGCACACTGTGAATGTTCACAAACAAAAAAAGTGAAGAATAAATGTTTCATTACTAGTGTAGACTGGTTTTTCCAGTAGACTAAGGTATAAACCACAAAAGCGTGCATAATCAGATTCTTCTGAGGCTTTACAAATTCATTTTATTTCTAAAGCAAGGTAGAGCAAAAGCAAATAAATAGTTTCATTGTTACCATTTATTATATGATTTTTTTTATCCATTGAAATGCAATATATAATGTATATACATACTTTTCTTCAATTAATACTTAAACTTGTGAGAAAGTTATAATTCTCCTCACCTTACCAGTGAAAAAAGAAAACTGAGACCAAGAATGAAGAAATAACGTGCTTTGATGTAAGCATGGCTGTTATGTACTTGACTCTCTGTACCGTATTTGATTCTGCATTCATGCTGAACTGTATTCCCTACACCTAGCACAGAAGTGGAGTCATTAAGAACTTCACCCAGCCCAGAGGAGATCACAGCTGCTGTTGGGTAGGTATGCCTGTTAATTCTCTCTGCCTTGGCACAGCTGTAAAGGGTCGAGTCTGCCACTGGGATCCTCAGTCTCCGTTGAAGTGCCCTTCTCACTCCCTGTAGGTTCCAGGGGCTTCATGCAAGGTTTCATCTGCTTTAAACTAGTTTTCAAGGAAGGCTCTACTCTCATTCTCATCAAAGTGTAAAATGTCTGGACGGAGTAGGAAGAGTTATTCTTTTCTGGAGAATATTAAGGGAAGAGGACTGAAGTTCCAACACACAAACTCTTACAGGTCCAAAGGACCTTACGACCTCCCTGAAATTCCACCCTAGATGTGAAGAGGAGATGATCGTGCTACTACTTCAGTGAGAAGGGAAAGTTCTAGGCATTAGGAGGAAAAGCTGTTTTCTATAGTTACCATTAATTGCCTTGAATGGATATCTGCACATAAGTAACTTGAAATAACCTAAGAGGATAAAAATTCTGGAATAGATGACACTAAAAATATTAGCCCTAAATTAATCTAAATCCAATGATATTATCTAATAAAGAAAATTAAAAATACATAATTTTTTTTTAAGTAACTTACAAAGATGCCCTCTAGGCAGCCATATTTATGGCTTACACTTGATTAAACAATGTGGTCACCTGATCCAAGCACAGCCAATCAGATTTCTCCCTTTGTGTGCTGGAATCACAATTAAAATTCTATTCAAATGCAGGTTTCTCTAACTCAGATGCAGTGACTTGGCCATCTGCTGACACATAAGAAATCCATGCTACAGGAAAAGAGGAATGAAGTGGAAGGCAAGAATGAGACACTGAAAGTGTTCCTTCTCTGAGCTCTGATGCTGATCCAGACCGTTTCTGATTAAGTTCCAGGGCTCCATGAGATGCTTCTATTTTTATATAAAGAATAACCAAAATATGGTGGAAGAGGTATTTTTCTTACATTGGGTTTTTTTAGTTACATTATATACTCTCAAAAGACAGAAGCATGAAACTGTATAAAAAATTGTTCAAAAGATGTTCAGGCCAATGAATATTGAATCATAATGCCATCAGTGGGACAATTTAATCCCATTGAGGTTCAATTTATATATTCCTATTTATAAATGAGGATTTTATTCAGAATCTCATAGAATTATTGCAAAAATTAATTTTGATATGTATATCCAGCATAATAATTAGACCTAGCATCACTGGACCACTGGGCAAAATCACACCAGGGAAGGTCCTATGTGGCATGCTAGGAAGGGGAAACTTCAAGTTGCAAGTTACCAAGAATTAAAGGGTTCTGTGGAAGGGAAAAAACAAGGTCAAACTTGCATTTTAAAGACATTACAGAAAGAGTACTGAGCAGGGAAATTTGGAGAGGACATAGAAAATAAACAAAAGAAGCCCAGTGCAGTGAGGAGATTATTGTCAAAGTACAGGAGATTAATGATGGAGGACTGTGAAGAGCAGTCAGACCTGGGTTTAGAGGGTGGAAGACAACATTCTCCAAGCTCTCTCAGAATGCAGATATTTACACTATGGATGGAGTGAATTGAGGTCCTCCTATTACACAGTACCAGTGAAGAGGGTTATTTGTTGTTTTGGGTGGGGGAGTTGTTTGTTTATTTTTTTAAGTTGCCTATCCATGAACTACAAACAATGGAGACATGTTTTGTATTTCAAAACCTCAGCAGGTAGACCATAATGTCAGAAAAGTTTCTAATAATACTATTGTCTGTAATTTCCACAGTTACATCCCAGGCTGGTAAATCTCTTTATTCAAAATAAACCCCAGTAAAAATCTGTACTACCCATTATAGCAGAGAACCAAAGTATCACTGTCATTCATCTAAGAGTATAGGATATATCAAAAACAGTATGTGAACAAGGAGAATAACTAAGTTAAGGTCATTTTTCAGGAACTGGAAGGGTTGATGGTTTAATCTTTTGGGACACACTGAAGCAGGCTCAAAGCCCCTGAGCTGGTGGCTTGCCTGTGAGCTGCTCAGATAGCAAAAAGGGGACAGGTAAAATGTTTTAGTTGCCCACAATTAGTTTGGAAATAAAATCAACACATGGTTGTGACTACTTATATATATTTTTGTTTGTTTGTTTTTATGTCCTTATTCTAATTATAGTTAGGATCACAGGAAGAATTTAAGCTTCATGGAAATGCTTGATTTACAGGATGCAAGTGAAACTCTTTACAACAGTTTTGGAATCACAACAAAAGATCAGATTGTTTCCATGCATGCTGTACTACACACTGAATGCATCAGTCTCATCTGACCATCTTCTCTCTAACCTTCTGTCCCTCCTCCATTCCTTCTCCCTGCCCACACACAGAGAGCTCATTTTCCACAATGCATTAACACTTTACTTCCTCCTTGGGGAGGGTGCAGTGGGAGCAGAGGGTAAAAGAGGCACAGCCTTGTTCTAAAATCCAATACTTCAATAACCTGAAATTATTTTCTCAATGATAATGACATTTAATGCTATAATTATAATTTCTATGTAAATCTGCTCTAGATAGCAGGCATTATGTTATAAAAATATTCCTCAGAATACAATTATGAGGAAGCCCATATTTTACTCTCTGTGACTTTTGAGTTTGTAGGTCACTCCAATGTCTTGGCACTATAGATTCTCAAGATAGCTCTGGGGACTTGGTATCTCCTGGTTTTAGCACTCATGAACTGTGCAACTTTGTACAAATTACCAAAATTGTATAAGTTTCTTCAAACATAAAATGTGTGTAATAATAACATCTACATCATAGTCATAGGGTTGGGGGTGAGGGTCAATTAGCAGGTTAAGTAAAGTCCTCTGTACAGTGCAGGGAGCATAGTGAATAATTAAAATTAGTTGTCTTCTGGAAAAAGAGAAGTATAAGTGAACGTGTAGCTTATTTGGTGAGGATAGAAGATCCTGGAGTTGTGATAGATTGCCTTTCTGTGCTCACTAATAGTTTATAGGAAGAAAAACAATATATCTCCCTTGGCTGCTGTGTAGATTTGTTGCCTCTAGTAAAGTCACTGCTTAAAAGCAAATTTGAAGAATATGTAATAGTTGGTTTAAACTGGCTTCAAGCAGTCATAAAAAGATGGTGGTCAGAACTATCATCCAAAACAGAAATTATAAATGATGGAAATATTCAAATTTTAAAACAACAGTTAAGTGGATTATGGGAACAAGAAAACCATCTTACTTTGGTTCCAGGATATACTGGTAATATAGCTAAGGATGTAGAAGCTTATTTATTACAGTTGCATTGAGAGATTTAATCTATTAAAGACCACTTGGTTTTTTGAAACATCCCTGGACTATGATTTACAAAAAAGACCTCCTCTGAGAAATGT
>CAUYPK010115996.1:0-22142 GCA_963574355.1 Loris lydekkerianus | reverse complement strand
GTTTGAGTTCTCTGTGGATTCTGGTTATTAAACCTTTGTCAGAGACATAACCTGCAAATATCTTCTCCCATTCTGAGGGCTGTTTGCTTGCTTTACTTACTGTGTTCTTGGCTATGCAGAAGCTTTTTAGTTTGATCAGGTCCCAGTAGTGTATTTTTGAAGCTGCTTCAATTGCCCGGGGGGTCCTCCTCATACAATACTCATCCAGACCGATTTCTTCAAGGGTTTACCCTGCACTCTCTTCTAGTATTTGGCATTTTTTAAATACCATTGTGATAAGTTATTCTTCAATAATTTAAAAATATTATGAATTATAGGAAAACCTACTTATGGGAAAGGCATTTGCTCTATACATGTGGAAGATATACAATAGAGACTGCTACTTTATAAGTTCTATGCATCCAAATGTAAATTTTGATTTACAGATTTGAGACACATTTCTTTCTTTCCTTTTTCTTTTCTTTCTTTCTTTCTTTTTTCTTTTTTTTTTTTTTTTTTGAGACAGAGTCTCACTATGCTGCCCTAGGTAGAGTGCTGTGGTGTCACAGCTCACAGCACCCTCCAACTCCTGGGCTTAGGCAATTCCCTTGCCTCAGCCTCCAGAGTAGCTGGAACTACAGGTGCCTGCCACAATGCCCAGCTATTTTTTGTTGCAGTTTGGCCAGGTCCAGGTTTGAACCCACCACCCTTGGTATATGGGGCTGGCGCCCTACTCACTGAGCCACAGGCACTGCCCCCAGATTTGAGACACATTTCATAGAATATTCATACTTCTTTAAAGTAGGTAAGCTGTCTTTGACTTGATAAAGTTATATAATCATCATTTTACATTATTTTAATAAAGTTGCACAATTTTACATCACCACAGCATTAGCAAATACATATTTTTTTTCCAAATGGAAAGAAATACTTTAAACTTAGAGGGAACAAAAACAACAAAATAACTTTATGTTGTGTATGTCAAACCCTGCAATTATTTCACAAAACATTTTCTTTTGAATGCCTTTCAAATGCTTTCTATATATAATCATAAGGAGGATAACTTGGGAGATTCTGGTAGCATTTTCCAAAAAGTGCATTTAAATTTGAGTTGGTTTTGCCAAAGAGTAAGCAATTTATATCCATTGTTTAAAAATACAAACACACATGAAATAATTTTTGATTGGCTATATGACACTGAGATATATTCTAGATGGTCCAATGTATATTAGTTTCATTATTCAACAAAGTGCTGTATGTTGGAGAAATATAGTGTCAAATAAATGTTACAAAATTTCTCTCTATAATTATAGAAGAAAGACAGAGTGAGAGATAAACTGTGACCCATGCACAGAATGCAAGTTCTTCTTTTTTGTCTAAGAAACAGTGAGAAAACTGACCATGTATCTAAACACAAATGGAATCCTAACTTGTCCAGAAAGCAGATCTACTCTATACCACATTTTTTGGCTTCAAGGCAATCAAGTGACAAATCAATAACAACAAAAGAATAATCCCCAAAGTAAATAATGAAAATAAATTTTTTTTTCTAAAGAAATCATATTCAAAATAAAAAAATTTAAACTAAAATAAGAACTTTCAAAAGAATAATCCCAAGTAAACAATAGAAAGAATAAAACATCTTTTTCTAAACAAATCTTATGTTACATTTTTAAAATTAAACTAAAGTAAGAATTTTTTTTGAGAAAGCAATAGGAGGCAATAACATTGCATCCCAATACTCGCAGGATGCAGAACTCCCCAAAAGGAACATTTTTGTCCTTATACAATTCAATGGTAAGAAGAAAACTTGAAATAAATTAGCTTTATCATTTACTATAACACATGAAAAACTAACAAATACATCAGAGGATAACAGCAGTGATACCCTTGATTAGCAGCCTAATTAAGAGTGATTGACCTTGACCTCTTCTTCACAAACACTTTCCTTGGAGTGTGCAAGTGAATCTAGCCTGGTATATTCAGCATTTGTAATCCTTAGAGGTACTTCTGACATGGTCTTGATTAATAAATAAGGGAAATATTATATGTGCATAAGAGAATTACAAGTTTAAACAGAGAAAAAAAGGAAGAGATTTTTGAATGTTGAGCTGTCGATTTATAATTTTTATCAAATATGAGAGATAACATTTTCTGCTCACCACCTCCCTCCTTTCCAGGGCTACAGTTATGTGTATATTAGCTGCTTGAAGTTGTTCCCATAGCTCAATAATATTCTTCAACATTTTTCACTCTTATTTCCATTTTTGTTTCATTCCCGTTAGTTTCTATTAGCAGTTCCTCAGTATTAACAATCTTTCCTTCTGTAGCATCTGGTCTGCTGTTAAGACTTCTCTTGTGTTTGTCATGTCAGATACTGTTGTTTTCAATTTTAGATGTTCAATTTTATTTTTAGCTATATCTTCTATATTTCCATTAAGAAATTAAAAATTTTCGCTGGTTTCTTGAACATATAAAATAACTTATAGTATCTCTTTAATGTCCACGCATACTAATTCTACTATCTCTGTTGTGTTTGGGTTTATTATAATTCGTTAGTATATTTTATTGTGTGATATGCTTTTCTAATTTTATGCATATCTGGTGAATTATGATTGGATAGGTGTACTTTAAATGTTACTTTCTGAAGTGCTTCATATTTTTGTATTTCCATAAATAGTATTAAGATCTTTTTCTTGGATGAAATTAAGTTACTTGGACACAATTTCACCCCTCTGTATATTCCTTTTAAACTTCCTTAATGGAGACCGGAATGGTATTTGTGTTAGTGCTAAATTTGACCTCACTGATGCAAAACTCTTTTGTGTTTTCTATCTAATGTTTTAGTTCTGGAATTGTAAAGTATTCTCCTCTACATTGAGAAAAAAGTATTCCTAGACCAATCTGAGCTCCAAGAATTGTTCTCACAAAACTTTTAGGCTTTTCTTTCTCCCACCACTGATCATTTTCTCACATTTGTGCTGTGAGATACAATGGTGGAATTCAGAGGAGATCAGACCCTGCAGAAGAAAAGATTGCTGATACTAGAGAATTGAAGACTCATTGAAGACTTGAGAAAGAACTTCTACGGAGTCCAGATTTTTCCCTGTGTGGTATTCTCCTTTCCAGTTTTCTGTCCTTTAAACTCTAGCTGTTTTAGTCTCCCTAAAATTTCAGCTCTATGTCTTTAGTTTAGGGGGACTACTGAGCTCTTATTAATATCACTCTTCCTGTGTGATAGTGTGGAGATTTCTCAGCTAATGACCTGAGGTAAACACACATCACACATTGATGAGTAGCTATCTCTCAGGGATCACTGTTCTTTGTTTTTAATACCCAGGAACACAAAACATTGTCTTATATACTTTATCCAGATATTTTAGTTGTTGAAATTTCCTTCATCTTGGTTGGAAACAGAAGTCTTGCAACAAAATTTGAAATTTCATTTTTATAAAGCTATTACTTTATGAAAAGTGACAATAACATTTACTGTACTATGGGAGGCAAACTTTGTAACTCTAAAAAATATTCAGAATAATGTAATTTTTCAGAATTTTATTTAGGAGTTTTATTTTTTAATTTTATAGTACCAAAATAAAGTCTTATGAGTAATGTCATTCTAAATTCAGTGTAAATTGTTAATCAAGGAGTTATAATATTTAAATAAATAGTTTATGTTGATGATACTAAATGACTACATTTTTTCAAAAATGTAGACCTCACACATAAGAGAACTTCTAATTAAAGTTAATTGAGATAATGATAACAATTGCAACAATTTCAGTCATGCTTTAAGTGTTATATTTTAATAATATCAGTAAATTTTAGCTACATTAATGAAAAGTAATACATGTGTGTAGAAAGGATCATATTTTCAGACTAGAGATGTTTCTAGTTATTTTGATTTTAGACACTATTTATAATCATGTTTCTGCCCTCTAGAGTTCTGTTTTGTGCTTTACAATTTATTGGGTGAGGATTGCCTGTTTGAGGAAACTAATTCAGGGGTTTGCTATTGAATTACCCTTTAACACAAAGAGTAATTCACTAAGTACTGTCTCAGTTGCCTAGAAGAATGAACTACTCTTTAAATTTATATCCAGGGAGCGGTTTACTGAGGAGACTGATTTTGGTCTGCTCATCATGACACAGCTATCATTGCAAAGTATTCCCGTACCTCAAACTAAAACCTTGTTAAAACAAGCATTCAAGCAAAGCAACGTAGACTTCTACTTATTGAATATCTATAATGTCATTAAATAACTCTATTTCAAATCTCAAAAGTTTACTTGGTTCATTTTCTTCAATACTTATTTCCATGCTAGAAAAGAAACAGATTGACAAATACATATTTTAGTATAATTCCAACACTAAAATTATTTATATATATATATACACACACAAATATATTTTAAATATTCTAAACTAATGAGTACCAAGATATGTCTAAATGATATGTGATATGTTGGCTAATCATATGTCATTTGTTATATATGTAATATAAATGTTTCTATAATATTTAACTAGTTTATTTATACCCAAAATGGTTTATTATGACTTGTTAAATTTTATATATTTCATACTTTTTAAAAAATATTGTCTTTTACCTTATGTTTTGCACTTATTTATGTTGGTATTTGCTATTAATTTAAAGAAAGAAGCCAAATTCCTACCAAACATAATTCTGATAGCATTAAAATAGTAATGAGATACTCAGAGAAAACATTTTAAAGCAAAATAATTTCTGACAAATCATATAAGGGTGGGAAAACAAAATTAATGATTTAAAATTGAGAAAAGTCACTATATAAATAAATCAGGGAATATAGTGACTTTATTTGTAAATGAATATAAAAGCACTTAAATTTAAATTATTGCTCTGAATGTATTTATCATGAATATAACCACTTGGTGAATAATTTTGATTCATTATTTTTTATGATAAATGCTTTTAATTTGTTCTATTTGTTTAATTTATTATCAAAAGGACAGAATACATGAATAGATAACTGGTTATACGGTAAAATCTTAAATAATGTCATTACATAGTACCTAATTTAATGGATATTCTTGGTCCCAGGGAGGTAATCAGTAATGAAATAATAGTATGTACTTCCTTACTCTAGAAAGGAAATGTGTGTGTGTGTGTGTGTGTGTGTGTGTGTGTGTGTTTGTTTCTGTGTGGTGGAGGTGGGTGGAGGTATGTGTCTGTGTCTGTATAAAACTGAGTTCTGAAGAGCATTCTCTGTTTATATAACATGTCACATCATATTAAATTAAAATATCTTCAATTTAGACACTCTCCTCTCATTGCAAAATTTAACTTTTGGCAATAAATTTCTCCATAGAAGAACAGAACAATATCAAATTCTCCAAAGTTAACAATTTTTGTTAACTAGCCTTTTTGAATTGCAAAGTCCAGTTAATACCTGAAAAATCATTACAAATTCCTCATTTTTGCTGACTTGCATTAATAATCACATCATTGTCATTTTCTTTATTACACAACCCTAATCTGTGATTATAAAAATATCATAAAGCAGATACCAAAATTATGAAATGTATTTGATTACTTCAAACTTTCAGATCTACATAATTTTAATTAGATTAACTAGTTCTTTGCTAATTTGACTTTTATTTTACTTATGCTAAATATACAACTTTGACTATATTCTTATATTAATGTCACGTAACAGAATCTTTTTTCTGTATTTCATGAAAATTGGATTCCAAAGACCCATACGTATATTTAGATAGGAGTAAAATCCGATAGGAGTAAAATCCGATAAATAAGTATTTCTGTACCCTATTCTCATAGTTAATAACTTGTTACAATATTACTAAAATCATTAATATTGCAAAGGTGAAGGATAAAATTTGACTATTTATATAAACATTTCTAAGTAGATTGTAAGCTCCATGAGTGTATAGTATTGGTATTAAGTGTATAGTATTGATACTATTTTAAATATTTTTGTCTCAGAATTCAGCACAGTTCTCAATGTTTAATTATTTTTATCTACATTAGAAAATATTCCATGTTTGTTACTTTATCTAAGACTGTTCTCTTTTTGACATCTAATAAATTCATTTTGTTGTATTGTAACCCTCTAGAACACTCTAATTTATACTTTCCTATAAACTCGGGAATAATTGCCCATACTGCTTATTTGAGAATGGAGTTACAGGCATTGCAGCATCTTCTATTATTTCCTTTAGTGTTTATCTGTCATTTAATTTTCTTCAGTTGAGGCCCTACCTTTTAAGTTCTTCTAGGGCAGTCACCATGAATTAAATTTAATATTGTCACTGAAACAGCTTATTAACTTAGCTCTTAATGCTCCTTAAAACACTATTTAGATAATAACTAATTTAAGCTTCAGGCATGTTCATAAAAATAAAGAACTTTTATTTCTAAAGGCACATTAGAGATTAAGCACATTCATTTTCTAGATGAGAACAATTTTGTAAAAATTTAATATGCTAGTTTTGTGATTTTGATATTATAATTCATTCTACATTTGAATAGCATCAGTATGATTAATTTTTTTTTAATTTTTGAAAACATAAGGAAAACTACACAATCTAGTTACCATTTTGTGAAATTCATTTTCCCATTTAACTAATTATTATCAAATAAGTGCCCACTACACTAAAAGCTGAATCTTGTCAATAATAGTATATATATTTTCATGAGCTGAATATATATAATGATCAATAAATATTGGCTGATTGTTCTAAACTATCAGAAATGTTTAGAACTCAGGAAAGATTTTCATTTAAATAAATATTTCATGGAAAGGAACAACAATTGCACATAGGAACGTAGATGTGTTTGTATGTGTTCATGGTTTGGTGGTATATTTTGAGGTATGTTCTATTATGAAAGAGGTAGCACAGCCTTTGAAATACAGCTATGCCACTTTCTAGCTACATATTTTTTATGTCCAACTTAATGTTAATTATAGAGGGAATAAAATATCACACAAATTTGCTGTCCATTGAAATACAATTGTTTCAATAAAAGAAATATGCAAAACACCTGACATAAGAATTATTTATTTTTCTTTTACTTTCTTGTAATTTAATTGAAAAATCTATGAAATAGTTTCCCTTTTTTCTAGTGAGTTTATGTAGACTCACGTTTAAGACAAAAATAATTCTTCATTAAAAGTTTACATTTTTATATTCCTTATATGTTACATATATTTATAAGAAAAGTATTTTTTAAAAGACGATTTTGAACTTTTAAAAATATGCCAAAGCAATTAAAAAATTCCCTGCTAGTTTTCTCTTGTGCAAGGTTATTCATTGAGCATTATGTTTGCTGCAAGTGAAATAGCATAGTAACCTTGATTTCTCCTCGGATAACTTAATTTCCAACCAACGAATTTCTAATTTAAGGAGACTCAAACGCTATATGAAGGACAGCTGAATCAAGATATGTGCTCAAACAATTATATAAGGACCAAAGGTCATAACATAAAATATGTGGTTTCTTGAAACTGTGCCTCTACGAACTCTCCATTTTTAATGTCTGACCTTTTATGAGAAATAGATGCAATTCAAAGCAAGACTTCTTAAAATTTACCTTTTTACAAAAAATTTTGCCCAACTAATCTTGCTTTCAACTTCTTGTGCACACTTATTATTACCAACTAACAATTATAAAAATGATACAATGCTTTCCTGAATAAATTCAAAAGGCTCTTTTTTTATGCTCGTGCTTAATATATGTATAATTATAAAACACACTGAGCAATGATTTAAGTAATTCCTGAACCAATTAAAACACTTTGGAAATGTGATCTCATGAAGAATATTTGTAAAATATTAACTGTAAAAGTGATCTCATGAAGAATATTTGCATTTATTAACACATGCCTATGAATTCTGGATTATATACAGATTTGAATCACTGAGACAAAGGATTTCAAAAAAGATAATCAAGAATACTTTTAAGAATAGTTTTTTTTTTCTCCAGTTGTATTTAGACCTTACAAATACAAAATGCTCGCTATTGATGCCTGTAGTGGTTTTGGTCCCTACTGAATTCTGATATAACACTGAAATATGGTGGGTAATAAATAAAGACACCAAATTGAAAGTGACATTTGTTGTAATGTGAAGAATGATTCTGAGAGTACATTCTTGATTGGCAGTCATGAGCTTAAGGAAGAAAATTTCAAGTTTTGAAATGACAGAAAATGACATCACATACCATCTCACTAACACTGGGTTTAGATTATTAAATTAATAATCAAATTGTCATATTGTCCATTAGATTGTACAGAGTGGGCCAACAGCTCCTTAAACATGATTTTCAAATTAAATACAGTTTGCTAACATTTTCCATTCAAGATCACATAGTACAATGAAGCTACATTATGTTAAAGTATACAAAGTTTTAGCTAAAATACTAGAAAGTGAATATTTATTTATTATTTACCTCAAGAAATATCAGGATCTTGCATATAGTAAAGTGGGATATTTAACTTCAAAGGTTAAGTATTTTAAAGACTCTCTGTGGCTTTTCTTTTCTTGTTACTTTAGAAAATATTCTATCAGATTTTTGTTCAGTTTCCTGTGCTCTTCTGTGAGAACACGTAATATTTAATTTATAATGTTTTCTTCATCTTAGGCTATAAATATTAATAGCTTCCTGTATTTGCCTTCTGTGACACAGCATGATAGTAATAGAAATTTATGAAACATAATTTTTGGCTTCTATTTGTAACAGTTATATTTTGGAATAAAACACTTTCTAATTTTATAATGCACATGGTGACTGTTTCTTAGAATATTTTTCCTGAACTTCCAGAAATGTATAATAATATCTTTGTAACATGAGACCTTCAATGATTGTTGGTTCCTCAATTCCATTGTTTTATTTTATTCTAGAGTAAGATAATGCTTACTTAATTAACAAAAAAGCATTCAGTTTACATATACTATTATGATTTTCCCTACAGCATCATTATATCTAAAAGGGAACTGATTATTAGTAAGCATATATTAGTTGTTTTTAATATTTTTCCTAAAGTTCATATTTACTTATGTGAATGTTGAATGTTCATTATAACCTCATATCTCTGTATATCCTTTAGACATCTAATGGATCCACTTCCCTTATTAATTGATTTAACTTCCATTCAGAACTCGTGATCTCTTTTAAAATTATTTTCAGAATCATATGAACATGATAACCCTCTGGACACTTTTCTAAGTGCCCCAAATTCATAGAAGTAGAGACTGTTTAGACCCCTTATAAATCTTAGATATTAGATCACCTTGCAGCTCCGTTTTGGAATAAACATAAGAAATGCTCAAAGATTTTTGTATCTTCACCTTGGAATAGTAAATGTAATTTTTTCTGAGCTGGAGAAAGAACAACTATTGCTTTATGTTCACTACCACTGGAAATTCAAGTTATGGCACATTTCTTCAACATGTATAAGTTGGTAAAATCTTTTATTTCTCCATCACAAATGAAACTCACTTTAGCTGGGTACAGTATCCTGGGTTGAAAGTTGTTTTGTTTTGGGAGATTGAAGGCTGATCAGTATTCTCTTCTGGCTTGAAAAGTTTCAGCTGAGAGATCTGCAGTCATTCTAATATTCTTCCCCTTGTAGGTAATGCTTTTCTTACATTTGGCTGCTTGCAGAATATTCTCCTTCATGTTAACTTTGGCAAAGTTAATTACAATGTGTCTAGGAGATGCTTAATTTGGATTAGATCATGCTGTGGTTCTGAAACTGTCTGCTATCTGAATTTCTGTATCTCTTGCCGTGCTTGGAAAATTATCTTCCATTAATTATGTCTTGGAGTAGAGCATCTGTGCCTTTAGAATGATCGTCTTCTCCTTCAGGAATTCCTATAAGGCGAATGTTTGCTCTTTTGGAGTGGTCCCACAACTCTCTCAGAGAGTGATTCATTTTTGCTCTCCACTTCTCTGCCTCTTTGACCACTGGAGCATTCAAAAGCATTGTCTTCATCTTCAGGGAGCCTTCCCTCTGCCTGATCCACTCTATTACTGAAGGATTCTACTGTATTATGAAGCTCCTTGAATAATTTTCTCATTTCTTTGAGGTCTGCAATTTCTTTTCTCATTATTTCTAAATCCATGGAGATTTTGTCTTTGAATTCATTGATTTCTTGAGATGACTTTTGAACTACTCCTTGAATTTATTATTCCAACTTTACTTCCATTCTATTAATCTTATTTGCCATCCATATTCTGAATTCTATTTTTTCACTTTTCAGCCATTTGTTTATGAATGGTGTCTTCTGTTGCATCTCCATTGTCATTCCTTGGGGGAGCTGATCTACTCTGATTATTCATATTGTCAGAGTTTTTCTGCTGGTTCCACCTCATGATTAGTTTTCACTGTTTAGCTGGAGAAGCTGGTAAAGTGAGATTGGATTGAGGGCTCCAGGAGTTGTCGTTTTTTGTTTTGTTTTGTTTTTTCAATAGAATGTAGTTACTAAAGACAAGGGTTTTGGTGTATTTCTAATTTTCTCAAATATCTTCCTTCTCCTATTAGGTATGCATCACTTCCCTCATCTGTAGAATGTACTGCTCTGAAAGTTAAATGATATGATACAGGCAAAGTTTTATGTCTGGCAAAAAAGTTAGAAAGAATTGGTTAAAGAAAAACTATGCTTTTATTATTAGTTAAGTGGGTAAAATAAACACCTGTACAATGTAAATACAATTCCTTTGGAAAAAAGTTTCATTCTCATTTTTAAAGATAAGTCTGTAAAAGAGAGAAAACACATGGAATTTAAAAACAGTCTACTTATAAATCAAGTAAGTAAATCATATCATATATGTGGTATCACACATTCTTATACAGAATAATATGAAATGTTATTTTTCTCATAACAGAAATTTAGGACAGAAATCTTCTGGTTGGTATTTAGGCTTTACATTGGGGAAGAAGGTATTTTTAAAAATTAGGTGACTCAAGGTTTAAAAGGGACACCAGAGACATTCTAAAATAACCATTCATTTGATATGTTAATCGCCTCAGCAATGTTCTAGCCAAGCAATCACTCTGTCTATGTTTGAAGGCCTGTTGTGACAAGCAACACAACACATTGCTTGCCACGACTATCTCAAGCATCTTCATCATGCAAAGCCAATATTTGGTTTATATAGAGCCACATATATTCACTTTAGCCTCTACTTGTTAATTCTTCTGGACAAAAAAGTGAAGAAAATCCCTCTTGTCATAAAAGATTTTAAATAAGCAAAGATGATTATTATGTCTCCTACTCACAGCACACAAGGCACATACACATACACACACACACACACACACACACACACACACACACGTATACACACATACACAAGGCTGTCCCTTTCAGAGAAGTTTCTAAAGACCATGAACCTATTACCTGACATAAAACTTTCAATTTTCCTGTATATGTTGAGGAACTTTATTTTTTGTAATTATAGTACCCACCTATATGTAAAAACAAATTCTATATTTAGTTTTGGTAGACAGTGAAGTTATCAGATCATCTCTCTATTCTGTCATAGGACCTACAAATTAATTTTAACTTTTACTATTAAATTACTGTTTAACTATTGCTTTCTATTACTATCTCATTTTCTTGTATCTCTCAATTTTTTTATCCACCCACGTGTCAGACATAAAACATATTTTACCTGGTTATACTAAAACCACACTACTCAAATACTGAAATTTTTAGTTACATAACATCCATATAGTATATTATCTATTGTTATAGTTTCAATACTTGTGCCCCTCAAATTTATATGATGAAATCTAATAAGCACTAATATAATATTAGATAATAAAGTCATGAGCACAGAACTTTTGTGAATGGAGTTAGTACCCTTATAAAAAAGGCTTCTGAGAGCTGGTTCATTCACCTCACACCATGTGAAGGCACAGTGAGAAGGCTCTGTCTTCAAACCAGGAATTGGGTCCTCACCAGATACCAAATCTTTTAGCATCATAATGTTCGAGTCTAAGATGCCAGAATTTAAGAAATACATTTCCGTTGTTTATAAACTACCGAGTTCATGGAATTTCATTTCATTAACCCAAATAAATTAAGATATCTATTAGAGTTCCATGAGCTATACAAATTTCACAAGCATTTCCTCTGTAATCTATTATTATAACAAAAAAGGTAAAACAAGACAAAGTCAAAAATTTTCAAATAACCCTCATTTTGCTTTTATTGAAAGACATAGATTTGTATAACAAAATACCATAATGCATTTGGGCCATATTTATCATTGAGAGACATAGTCTGAACACATAAATATAGTGGATGTAAAATTAAATGTTAGAGTCATATCAATAAACTCAGCCTATAATAGGCAAAAGAACAACATATATTTAAAAAAAGACATATTTTAAAACAACTGCAGCAGCAAAGAAAAAATGGTCAACAATCTATAAAAGGAACAACTTGGCATAGGGGCACTATCAACAAAGATGGTGAAATGAAACCAACACTGAAAATTTGAGAAAATGATAAATACATTCTACGAATATTTTCTCTCTTCAAAAAAAGCTTGCCAGAGAAGCAACGGTGAGTCAACCAACTGGAATATAGAGTGAAATGATAATAATTAAGGATATATTTCTAATTTATAGGGCAGAATTATCCAAAAAGTAGAGCATAAAGCCAAAATGGTAGCTCTCCATACTAATAGCAACAAACAGACAAATAATGAAAAAGTAAACAATACTACTTGCTTAAGATCTTGAGTATGGAGGAAATAAAACGTGATAATTAAGACAATATAGGGAGGAGGCAACCTTTCAATAGAGAAACACAAAACAATTAGATGTATAAAAGTAGAAAAATTTATCAGGGAGGATATAGAGACCAAAGTGTCAATTCATTTGTTTTATTTTGTAAGAAATCCAGTTATTATACAGAACTTGGGAACACTGGGAAGTTAAGAAGGAAAATACAGTGACATAAAATACTTCTCAAAATGCTGAAACAAGCTCATCTTGTGTTTTACTTACTATAAAATAGTACTGATTGTATGATACGCTTTCATTTCCTTTGCATCTAGGAAAGATAACACTTGCAAAAACAGGTGTACGGAAATAGAAGAGCTGGAACCAGTTCTCAAGATGAGCAAGACCATTTTGGGGGGTAAACTGATTCATAAGCCTGATCTTAAAAGAATGAATACATAAATGAGAAATAAGAGATGATAATAATATAGGCAGAATAATATAGGCAGAGGGGATGAGACGGGATTAGAGGAGATAAAGAGAATGGTGTGTGTTTAAAAAATGCAGTTAGTTGAGTATTACTGTAGTGTAGGATTCAATGCAAAGAGTGAGCGTGTGAGCTGCAGAGGCTGATGGGAGCCAAACTCTTGTGTTCTGGGCTAAAATATTTGAATTAAATATGAGGGGAGGTCACTATGTTTTTCATGAAGGGAAATAATATAAAATTTTGGTTTGTTTTTTAAACAATAATTGCAATAATGCAGGAGATGTTTTTCAGGGAGAAAAAGTAAAATCACAGACTAATTACCACTATTAAAATAGTTTAGATGAAGATAATGAAAACATGAAGCTAGATCATGGTAGTAGGAATTAAAAGGTCAAGATATATTTTTAAAAAATAAGATTCAAAAATCACAAATGTTATTCTATAATTAGAAAGTTATCTGGGATCTAACATTAATAATATTTTCCAGAATTGTAAGGGACTCATTGCAGTATGGAAAAAAAATTGATTTGTAATTATCCCTGAGAGTTTGGGTCTTGGAAGGAAAGATAATGGGAAAGAATACTCATCTGTGAACTGTATTTAATGTTTCCAAATGCAACAGTGAGGTGTTATTAGGACAGATTATGTCTCATTGAAAAAATAAAATTAAAACAAGTCTTGTTTCACTTAAAATTATATTATACATTTTCAGAAATCTGGTGTTCAGATTGAACTAAGAGAAAAAAGCAAAACATTGCCTTATGGAGAAGACATCTGTTTAGTGGGAAACAGAGATTTTTCCATCCTTCACAAAGATGTTCTGAGGTTAGAATATTAAATAGAAAGTTTCCTAAAAGGTACGAAAATTTAATCCAGGTTTAAGGAAAAGGCTATTGAAAACAGAAGATTAGAAATAAAATCCCCATGGTGAGGTATGTAAATATTCAGAATATAATCTCTGATGTGCAAGAAGAATATTTCAATGGGCATTAATAATTGGAAATTAATTTGTATTCTAAGCAATTGTGACTGTATCAGTTATATTTGAACAATGAAATTCAAAGGAGTCATGCAGAAATTAGACTTAATAACTGGTATGAATTCTATTTCACTTGTGTACTCTATGTATGTGATGTAATTACATAAAAAGGAGAGTGGGTTCGTCATTAAGATATGACTTTTCCATTTAGGTCTATGAATTGTTTTATTAGGAAACAAAAATGATTTCCTGCTAACACACCTGCGAGTTACTACCATAGTTATGATAAATACGTAACACATGTATTGTTTAATATTTCATCCATATAAAATGACTAAAACTGGAGATTTTGCAAGATTTCTACAAAATAGTCCTTCAATTAGACATGGCACAGCAGATTGTCAGTCCTGCCTGATAATGCTGAATCACCATGAACCAGAGGAAACTGCCCTTTTTAATAGGTCACAAACTATGAGTCATCAGAAATTTTATATGGTTCTACTCTAAAATATTAGAAATTACTTTTATAAATCTCATATTAAAATCAGCCTGAAACATTCTTAAAAGATTAAAACAAATGTTCTATAATCCTAAAATAATAAAATAATAAAAGCATTACCACTGTGAGGTGGCCAGGAACACAGAATAAGACATGTGATTACCTCAACATTACTGTGGAAAGTATTTAAATAAATAACATGGGCTCATTCTTTGAGATCTATAAATTATCTCTGTTTAAATGTCAGGACTGAATAGCATCAATCATGTTCTAAAAACTGATACAAGGGAAAAGACCTTAGTGATAGGCTAGGCTCACCTATTTACAGGATTTCCCCAAATCCAAACAATAATGCATAAACAAATACCAATTTTATAACAGTAAATAACAGTATCTTTTGTCCAAAGGATTGTTGGATATTCCTGAAATGATTCTCCTCCTGCCCTTTGCTATCTGATCCTTTACCAGATTGGTGATACTTTCTGGTTATCTCTAAAATCCAGGTACGTCTTCCTGTCACTGATAGCTCTACCAGCCTTCACCGTGGTGTACAGATCGGAAGAAGGTCTTCAGTGATCCCTGACGCACTTGCATAGTTTCTCCAGTCTGCTCTCCACTGCTCTGATCAATTTGGGGAATAAACTGTGACCTTTTTTTAACAATAGAATATAATATAAAAATATAATGGGATAGCCTAATATTCTGACATCTGTCTTGTTAGGAGACTTTTTCTCTTGCTGGCTTTGCTGACACTAGCTCCCATGCTATGAGCTTCCGTGTAATAAGAGAGCTCATGTGACAAACTACTGAGATGACTTTCAGCGAGCAGCCAGCAAGGAACCGAGGCCCTCAGTGAAATGGGCATCAGAGCTGTCAGCTCAACAACAACCAAGTATGCATGAAGGTGGATTCTGGCTTTGTATCAGTTTCAGATAATGGCCATGGTTAATACCTTGTGTGTTAGAAACCGATAGCAGAGAGCCCAGTTAACTTTTTCTCTTCTCTTGACTTACAGAAATTGTTGCATATAAATGAGTAAGTGTCTAAGTTTGTGGTAATTTATTACTAGAAATAGAAGATACAGTTACTATCACTCTCACATGAACTACCTACTACTTTAATAGCATCTCCTTTGGATCCATCAGAAACATTTTTCACAGCTTAGCCACAGTTCATACAAAATGCAAACTTAATCATGACACTTTCTCTCTTTCACCTATGTACACTGCTTAAAAATCCCCACTTCAATGACTTGTCATTTATTCTAAGAAACTGGCATTTTCTTATTAGGACCTAAATACTGTGTATTGCATGCATGAGCCTTACTTATTTTCCCACCACCCATTATTCTCTTATGCACTATATTTTTTTCAGAACCTCTTATTATTCATGCAGTTAAAGTCAGTGTATCAGTTGTTAAAGTATTTCCTGCCTTTTCTATCAGTGAAAGTTATATTTCATAATAGTTTTAATTTCACAGGTATAACCCAACAAAGAAAGATAATTCTGGGGTATTTAAATACAGTAGAACCTCCATAGTTGACTATGTCCCTACACCTCCTTATATTGTAAGGACATAGTCAACCATCTCCTTACGTTGACCTAATTTTCACAGACTGGAAATGCTCTACATGTACTCAATGGAGGTTCCTTATGTTGCGCACATCCGTACGTTGACCAGTTTGTTATAGTCCCTGGGGTGGTCAACTCACAGAGGTTCTATTGTAGTGTCAAGTGAAGTCATGATATCTGTAAATATATAACTGGGTTCAATAATTCTCTTAAATACTTTGACCTTGGGTATAAGAGAAACTAAAAACAATACTCATTCAATTTGTAGATGTCATAACATTAAGAAGGATAGTTAACACAGGGAAGAATAAGGTATTTCAAAATATTGGACAATTGGAATCAGCAATACTGTGTTTCAGTTTATTCATTAGCAGTGAACAATTCTTCATTACCAAGAGAAACAATACTTTATATTTAATTTACATATAACCCCATAAGAAAGATTAACTAAGTTTATACATAGCAGCTTACAGCATGGGAGCTACCTTCATGCATGGAAAACAGTTGTATGCCAGTTACAGGATAAGTGTAAAAAACAAACAAACATGTATTTCAAAAGGTAATTCAGCCTGAAAAGTATTAATCCTAATGTGGTCATGTTAGGGAAGTTAGATCACCGAGGAGCATCAATTTTGGTAGCAAGAGAATGGAAAATCTTAGCTGCAGATGCCGTAATGATTCCCAACTTCTACCACTGTACAATCACATGAAGGCAAGAGCTGAATTACAGTCACTTAATGATTACTTCTAAGCATCTCCACCACATTCACCTAACTCAGAAAACCTCAGACTACGAGCATGTTCTTCTTTGGGACAGATACAGGAGATTAGACAGAAGGGGAATTAGTGTTGACACTTCTTACTTTGTTCACCATATCAAATTAGGAAGACCTCTCCTGCAGGATCCTTGTATTAAAGTGATTAATTAAAAATATTCACAGGGCTGATAAAGGAACAATGGGATAAACTTTCTCCCAATTAGTAAGCATCAAAAATTTTCAGTGTAGGAACCAGGCATGAATAGATTTTGTTCATCAGGTGACTTGAAGGTGATGTTAGATTTTAAAACCGGAAATAGAAGAGGAAATTTTTCTAGATATATGAGATTTACAAACTGATCTGAGACTACATTTCCATCATTAATACTTTATTACTACCAAGACAGCCAATTTTCTCTGGAACTGAACATTATCTTATCTATTTTCTGTCATGACTATTATGGCTAGCTTCATTTGATTCATTCAGAGAAAGGCGAGTTAGAAAAAGTAATCAGAAGACAATTCTTTGATATAACACAAGCATTTCATGACATATTATTAAAAACTGAGAGGAAATAATATTTCAGTAAAAATAGGATATACTAGATGGAAATTACAAAATTATTAGAAAAGTTTGTAATTGGAAATGCCATGTATCATCATGCTTATGAATTTTAGAAAGAAAAAAATGATAAATGTACTTACTACTATGGGACTTTAAATATGGTTTAAGTGCTTAACTTTATATTATGTCTATTTCACCCAAATTTTAAAATAATAAATTAATAAAATTTTTACTAAAAGTGATTAGTTTTATCAAGGTATTTTGAGAACATCTTTGGATTGATAAGAGGAAATGGAATTCTAATAAGTGAGTCCATCATTTCTTTTCTTTCTTTCTTTTCTTTCTTTTTTTTCTTTTTCCTGCAGTTTTTGGCTGGGACCAGTTTGAACCCACCACCTCCGGTATGTGGGGCTGGCGTCCTACTCCTCTGAGCCGCAGGTGCCATCCCCATTATTTCTTTATAATCAGCCACAATTCATCAAAGCAGAATTGCATTGACCACAAGATTCCATAGATACAGTATTCTATGTCAATCTGTACGTCAATCCAGGGACTGGGAACTCATAATGCTTACGCAGCTGTTTATAGACCACAAGGTGTTACCATACAAAATTTGGAATTTATCTTAATGCCTTCCTAACAATGTAGAATCCATTTATTCCTCATGTCATTGTACTGACAGTGTCAAAATGATACTAATAGCATTGGCCTTTCCACTTTCATTTAAATTGTAAACATCCAGAGGCAACCTATTGTGTCTGTTTAATGCAGTTTGTATATAGCAGCCATTGAAAACAATAGCTAATACGAATTCCTATTAATTATACACAGATCATGATTCATTTTCTAGTTATTACATATTATTTATGCTTAATTTAAGTACAGTATAAGATATTCAAATGCACATGTATATGCATATACTTTATAACTTTTTTGTGAACTTATTGATTATAAAATGTTAATGCCTTCTAAAATGTTAAGATAACCTTCAAGAAAAAAACCTTTTATTAAGTACTTATGGCTATTTAGAGATACTTTTTGTCTCGTATAAATATTCACATAAAGCTGATTGATATACTTTATTCCATGCAAAAATATTATTCATACTGTTTTACGTATTATTCACAATCTAAAAATAGTTTTAAATTTTATAATTTCCTATAATCTATCCATCAAGCCACCCACTTCAAAGTAAGCTGCATATGTCATGATCTTTACCTTTAAATATTTTAGCACGCACCTCCTCAGAAAATGATGGTCTTCCACATATAGTGTTATTATAGTACTATATAAAATTCATATTGATTTCAAAATGTTTGATATATAGTGTGTACTTAAGTTTTCCAAATTATCAATGATTTTTAAAATCTAGAATCCAGCCAGGCATCACATATTGCACTTCACTCTTACTTCCCCTTAGTTTCCATAGAATAATCCTTTTGTCTCAGTGTGTGTTTTGAAGCATATAAAAATTCTTGTCTTCCGGGATATTCTACATTCCAGCTTTGCTTATTTTTTTTTCTCAGAATTAAATATAAAGTAGTTTTCCAGGAAAGATTATTATCTCAGTGGTATTATTACATCAGATTAGGAGATACCTAGTATCAGGCTATTTTATTGCTGCTTATTCTAACTTTTATCATTTAATATAAGCAGTAACTGCAAGATCACTCTTCTGAACCAAATATATGACCTTTAGGGTAATATTTGGACATGAATGTCCCACTGACACAATTTTATCTAGTTAATCTGTGATAGATTTAAGTCATGGGAAAATTATTCATTCTTGAATTCGTGGATTTGGACTTGGCCATGTGGCTTGCTTTGTCCAATGGCTTCTCAGTATCATGAAAACAGAGGCTCAAAATGCCCTGGCCCAGTGACCCTTACCCTGGCACTCTTGCATTTCACCATGAGAAAAATGTGATGTGGATACGACTGCTCCACAGAGAAGGGGAAACACTTGAGAAAGGTCTGAACCCACTTTACTTCCTGGAGTAAAATCACAATCTCAGCCAACCCAGATGGGTCAGGTATGTGAGGGAAAAATCAATGTTTTTTTGTATATTCTTCAATAGTTATTACATAAAATCATATCAAACTGAAAGGTAATGTATACTGAAATTTACTTGATTTTGTTAGTATTTGGAGCTTACAAAATAATAATCTTCTAATCTCTTTATCCCTTTACACATGTGAGCTTGGCTTTCTCTCTCCCTCACACACAGACACACATCTTCAGTCTTCGTGAGTCGTTATGGATGTGTGTTTATCATTTTTCTTTTTGAAACAGAAATAATATCAAATTGTACATGAAAGCTTTCCATGATACCTGTAATACTGGGTATTATGTTCTCTTGACATGCTATTTTCTCTGAGCACTTATTTGCTTTCTGTGATAATAGTATATTCACTACTGTTCACACCTAGATTCACCCATGTTCCCAAGGATCTCTGAGTCACTTTGATTGGAAATGGTATTTAAAACCAAGATATTGGTTCTCTGCAGGTTCAGTCCCTAATGTTTAATTGTTTCTAGGTCCTAATGAAGGGCATACTAAAAAAAATATAGATAGATAGATTATATTTTATTATTTAGTCCAGATGCCACTAATGCAAATCCAACATTATGCATAATTTTTATGTAAATATCAAAACATTTTTCTAGAGCAATACACTTGAATCATTTCCCACCAAAAAATAAATAAATAAATAAAAGAAAGAAAGAAGATAAAAAGACAGTTCAAGGAACTGAATAAATTACCAAGAGACAGATGGATTTGAAAAGAACATGGGGGGAAAAAGAAGCAGCTGCTTAGGAGCAAAGAACAGAAGACAAGATACACCCATGCCACCTGTTCTTTTGTTTCCCTTATTTCTAAACACTGCCGTTTGCATGTTTTTCTCCCAGTTGTCTCTGCCTTTGCTAGTTGCAATTCCTTCTCCATGTTGTCATCTTTTCTGTCTTCCTTGTTTTTTTTGTTTTTTTTGTTTTTTTTTACATAATCCTCAATTCAGTCTTTTTTCTGTCATTTGTCTTCTATATCAGTTTGGAATTACAGGGAAGTGAGTGGTTCTTTTAATTCCACACTTGATCTCTACATTTACCCATTAACAACTCCTTCTCTAAAAATACTGAAACATAAAAGGAATTTAATAATAAGTGTCACTTAGTTGTACTTTGAGTTTTGCAAAACTTGGCATACGTAAACTTTCGCTCTTTTGTCCTGCCAAAAGCAAAAGAATACTTTATACTTGTAAGATATATATTTTCTGAAAAGTCAGTAATGGAAACGTTTTTATTTTATTTTATTTTTTTATTAGTATTGGATCATGGCTGTGTCCATTAATGCGATCGTGGGGCACCATGCACTGGTTTTATAAACAGTTCGACACATTTTCATCACACTGGTGAACATAGCCTTCCTGGCATTTTCTTAGTTATTGTGTTAAGGCAATCATATTCTGCATTCACTAAGTTTCACATGTACCCTTGTAAGATGCACCGCAGGTGTAATCCCACCAATCAGACTCCCTCTGCCCGACCTCCCCCCTCCCTCTCCCCCTTCCACATATTCTTGAAAAGTTTTTATGAGATAACCAACTAAACCCCACAGGTGCCCTCCTAGCTAAAACACAGAAATACAATCTTGCTTCTACAACTGAAATTCAATATCACACACAACATACATTTTTTGCTAGAAGTTAGAGATAATGAAAATGCTGTACAGTGGTAACTGTGGCTACTGTCAAGGACTACAATATGATGATCATTCACTTTTTACTAACTTTCCAGTAAGAAAGCGCAGGAGTGAGCGGACTCCCAGGGATTATCTAACAAAGCTCTTTGCTTTTTGAGATGCTGCAGCTAAACAGGTAAAACTTTCTCAGTCTCCTGATACTGGTTAATTCAGCAGTATTTACTTAATTTGGAGATGTAAGCAACTGGTATAAAATACCACTTGCACTTTTGAATTTTTACATGTACATTGGCAATATTTTCCCCACATTTTCCTCTTTTTACCAATTGACAAAACCCTTATACTTTCTTTTTTCCCCCTAATAATGTATGATCACATTCTCACCTCATAGCACATGGTTAGCTCATCCTTAAGGACACTTTGCAGCAAATATAGGTTTGAATTTTGCTTCCCTGGTTCTTGGATTTGGTCTTAACTTGATATTTTAGTGTATAGGCACACTCTTTCCTTTTCAATCCTTATTCCAGCATATATATTGTAAATGTTGAAAATATTGAAATATTGAAAAATATTGAATAAATATTGAACAATGAACTAAAATTCATATTTTCTGTACATGTTTAAATTGTGGATTTATATAATAATTACAAACATATTAGGTCTATATAAAAATCAATAGTTCAAGTGCTTTACAGTTTTCTTCAGTTAGAGATAGAAATATTTTATTTTTATTTTTATTTTTTTTTTTGAATTTATTTATTTTTTTATTGTGGAGAAGGGGCAGGGAAAGAAGGCGGGGGAAGAGGTGAGTGACAGGGTCGGGCCAGTGGCATGGTACCACATTGGCTGTATCTAGGTAGAGGCA
>CAUYPK010115995.1:0-50193 GCA_963574355.1 Loris lydekkerianus | reverse complement strand
GCTGTCCTGCTCCAGCACAGCAGCTGCGGCTCCTACCTGGGCTCTGGAGCACAGCTGGGGCTGGACAGTTCTCAGCTGCAAATCCCCTGCAGCCTACAACTGTGAGGAAGGGAGAAGGTCAGCAAAGGCAGGAGCGTGCTAGTGGCATGACGAGCACTGCTCTGGTACCAGGACCTGGGAGGCGCAACTCTTTCACTGGACAAGCTGACTGTAGCCACCCTCAAGGTGCATCTTCTCCACTGGGGGGAGAGTGCATGTGACAGCCTCATATAGGTGTGGGCCACTCCCCTCCACTGCTTCAAAGCTCCCGATGGCTCCCCCCTGCTCTTGGACCCTGACCACTCCCCAGCATGGCAAACTCAGGCCTGAGTGCAAACCTTGGCCCTCCATCTCCACACTGTGTGACCCTGAACGAGTCTCTACATCTCACCAGGTGCTTCAGTTCCCTCATCTGAAAAATAGGACTGCAAATAGTATCTGCTGGGAGGCTTAAATACGATTATGAGTAAAAGGGGCTGGCACATGCCTGGCTTGGGCAAGTACACTAAAAACATTAGCACCGGTTACTTTGAACACTAAAACACAAATATAGTCTAATATGGGGGAAAGGGAGGAGGGAGAGGGAATGGGAGGGGGGAGGACACATGGCAGAGGGAGGGCGGGCATGAGGCGGGATCTCCCCTGTGTGCACGTGGTGAGGGTGTATAACATGCCCCCGGGGTGAGGGGCTCTTTAACAACAGGCACTTTACCCTGGAAGTGAGAACAATGTAATCTAAACATTTGAACCCTCATATGAATTTGAAATAAAAAAAATGAAGAAAAAACACATGAGTTACTTTGGGGTTTTTTTCGTTTGTTTTGAGACAGGCTTTTGTTTTGTTGCCTGGGCCACAGGGCAGTGGAGACATCCTAGCTCACTGCAGCCTCAAACTCCTGGGCTCCAACAACCCTTCTGCCTCAACCTCCTGTTGGTTGAGGCAACTACTGCCTCAGCCAACCCAGTCTGTCCCCTGGAAGAAGGTCCCAAAGAGGGTGCTACAAGGAGGCACAATGTAGAGTCACTTACACACCACCGGGAATATGGATAGACACCTGTCCTGCGCCAGCACCACTGCATTTGAGCCCAAAGCCAGCTCTCACCTAGCACGTCCTAGGCGCCCACAGCAGGGCACTCCCAGGCTCCAGCTGCCTAATCTTTCACATGACCTTGTGAGAAGGACACAGCGTCTTTATTACTAAAGAAACAGGTGTTTGAGGGTGACTCTAGAGCCAGGCCAAGTCTTAGCCCCACCACTCCTGGGTGCCCGTGTCTCAGTTTCTTCATGTTTAAAGTGGAGCCCATCATAGCCCTCCCCTCCCTGGCATGTTGAGAAAAGCAAGTAAGGTCAAGGGCTCAGGACAGCTACTGGCAGAGACAACCCTCTCATCTGGTCCTATTAGGCCAGAGGTCTGGCCTCCTCCTACTGTCCCCGCTGCAAGGCCAGACACAGGCCAAGGGCTTATAGATGGCCATGGTTTTTATAATTTGGGGGAGGACAGAGAATGTGAGTGGCATTTGGGGGTGCTGTAATGTAACCCTGCCCCTCCGCCGTAAATGTCCCCCTAGCCTTCCATCCTTGGTAAAGGACATCTATCCATGTAGTTACAGGGAACCTCCACTTCCCTGATCATGAGGGACGGTCCCATTTTGGTCCCCTTGGCCAGTTCTGCAGCAGGTGCCCCATAGGGGAGGCTCAGGGTGGCCATGGGCCCTACAGAGAGAGCCAGAAGGAAACTTAGAAGTTAGCCTGTCCAACTCTACAGGCGAGGAAACTGAGGCTCAGAAGGGCAGAGCTGCCCCAAGTTCCACTGTGTGTCTGAGGCAGATTTCCTGGCTGTGCTCAGGCCTCTAAGGATCTGGAGGATGGTGGGGTCTGGGTCAAGCAAAGACTGCTGCAATCCGTCCCTACCACCTGCCTGCCTTGCTCCCACCAGAGGGGGTCCTGGGTCCTGGCAGGCTGGGGAAGGAGAAGCCCAAATGTTTAGTCTGTGCAGAAGGAACAGAGCTCAGATCCTGGCCCAGTGGCCCTGGGCTGGCCCTGTGCCAGGAGCCACACCACAGACGGTCATGAGCTTATCCTAGCTCCTCCACGAGAAAATTTTTTTTGCACAATCCTGTTATGATGCCTGAAATGCCACCATTCATAACTTCCTCCAGGTTGAGGCGTGATGTCTCTGCACTCTGCAGCTTGGCAAGGACAGCCCTTCTGAAGTGGCCGCCAACACTCCCGAGTTTTCTCTCCTGGCCTGCTCATCTCTGCACTCACATGTGCATCATCCTGCACCCCTCCCTGCCTCTAGCCTGCACCCCACACTTCTCACATGGCTGTCCTCTTTCAGGTCTCCAGGCTGTCCCTGGGCAGCCTGGAAGCTCTATGATCCTGCAGCACCCTCTGTATCTGAGAAGTATTCCTTAGATTCTCCAGGCAGAGAGGGTCCCAATTTAGTGTCCACGGCCCCTTGGCTCCCTCTGAGTCAGCTTTAGTCGCCCTGTGTGGTCCTGCATGTATTGACTCCAACTGGTCTGTTTCAATTCTCATACAGGGGCTGGCCCAGGGAAGGCCTCAATAAATGCTGAAAAGAAAAAAGAAAAAAAAAAAAACAAGAAGAAAGTTTGGCTGCAGGGGTCAGAGGCTGTATCTTCTAAGCTGAGCCCAGCTGGTTTAGATCATTACTAGGGACAGGCCCTGGGCTGTCCCCACCCCCTTGCCTCACTATGGGCCCTCCCTGGCCCCTAGGCCTTTGTCTCTCCACATGTGGAAGAGTGGGGCAGCGGCAGCCCCTTGTAGTTGGTCAGTGGCCCATAGGTCAAAGTCACAGTGCACCTCACTCCAGGGCTCCTGTTCTGCCCACTTGTTGCCTCCTCCAGGAATGGTGACCACAGCACCTTGTCAGATTCCTGCACAGTTAGGGTGTCCCTTACAATCCCCCTTCGTCATGGTCAATTTTATGGAATGGAAAGTAAGGTTGCAGAATAGAACCCAGCTGCCAGCTGAATCTGCTGAGGGCTCAAGTCGCCCCTCACTGGGCTGGCTCTGCACAAACCTCTGAGCTCACAGACGCTGGGCACACCTGGAGGGAATCCTCAAAAATGGCTAAGTTCCCCAGCCCTTCTGTTTCCTCTGTCTCTTCTTTCACGTGGCCGTGACCAAGCACACCTCACAGGTAAGGGCTGCATGAGATGCGTGGATGTGAAGTGCCCTCACCATGCTCAAATTGCTATTTGCTCTGTGCCAGGATGCTGGGGACAGGATGCCCTCTTAGCCACAGGGTCCCTTCATTTCCCCAACGTTCTTGGTGTTCTAGTTAAGCCTTCCTGCTCTGTCTACAGAGATGTTCTACCCCCAGCGGTGACCATAATCCCCTCCTCCAGCCAGGCTTGAGTCTACCCTGCCTGGAACTCCATCCTTACAGCTGCCTCTGCGTGGAGTCAGGCCCTTTCCCAAAGAAACTGCAGGTTCCCTGGGAGGTGACCCCTCAGACATCCTCTTTAGTGTAATGAGAGTCACCTTGCCCTTCCCAGCTGCCCCTGATTGGGGGTACACAGCCAGGCCTGGCCCCTAACTACTCCCCGTAGGGTCCCACTACTCTCTTCCAACCTCTCTCCGATTCCGTAGTCATCCAGATGGTCCACAGGTGGGAACAACCAACCCAGGGAGAAGGCAGGGGGGATTCTTAAAGGGGCTTATCTCCTCTGGGATTTCATTGGTCACCTGCCTGACCACATGGCCTCTGTCATCCTTTTTGGTTTTGAAGATGAACTTCTGGGCTGGTGGGTTGGTGCCTAAGGTCCCCAAATCACTTGAGGTGTGTGTGGCTGAGCTCTTGGATGAATAAGGCATGGATAAACAGATGGGTTGGCAGATGGATGAACAGACTGATACATAGAAAAATTGATGCTTTAATGGTTGGTTGTATGGATAGATGGATGGTCAGTTGGATGGTTGAATGGCTGGCTGGCTAGCTGGATGGATGGACAGATTGAAAGACAGATGTTCTTTAAGAATTAGCTGAAGTCTCACCTCCCACAGGAAGAGTTCTTTGATACCCTGGCTGGGTAGGAGCCTCTGCCAGGTCTACACACTCCCTGGCCTTTTCTGTGTTGGAGGCTAAAAGAGATTATGGCTCCCCAAGAACGGGACAGGGCTCTGGATCATCTGTGTCCCTGAAACTCAAACCAGGACCTGTCTAGAGAGGCCTTTGAGGAAGTTCTGGACATTGAATTGAGAAATGAATGAATTGGTTCCAGATAGGTAAGTGGTCCAGACTAACAGGAGACGGGCAGGAGGGGAAGCCCAGACAGGTCAGCAGAGGTCAGACACAGTGCTGCTCCTTCTGGGGACACAGCAGATCGTGGGTTGAAGGGAAAGACTGTAGTTAAGAGAAACCACTGCTGGGTGGGCATGGTGGCTTATGCCTGCAATCCTAGCACTCTGGGAGTCTAAGGTGGAAACATGGCTTAAGGCCAGGAGCTCAAGAGAAGCCTGAGCAAGAGTGAGACTCTATCTCTAATAAAAATTAGAAAAAGTGGCTTGGTTTTGTGGCTCGTGCCTGTTGTCCCTGCAGCCAGGCCACCCCAGAAGCCAGGTCCTAGGGCAGAGGTGTGAGGCTCTGACCTCTGTGACTGCTGTCTCAATCCCTCCACCCGTCAGGGTCCTCATAAAGCTCTAGAGATGTCTCTACACGTGCACACACAGGGCAGCCCCAGTGCGCTGTAGGTGCTCAGGAAGCATCAGCGTGCTATGATGAGGCAGCAAGGCCTCGGCACAGAGTGGGGCATCACGGCGGGGCGTGGAGGTGGGAACCCCTGCAAGCCAGGGCCATTAGGGGCAGCCCAGTTCTTCCTTCTGTACATCAGGTTAACCTGGGGAAGGAGGGTGACGGTGCTCCAGCCCCAGATACCCTGGTGCCCCCAGACACGGGGAAGAGCACAACTGAGGGGGAGCAAAGTGGACGGGGAGCCTGGGGCAGGGGGCAAAGGAGGGAGGCAGGGTGGCTCTCCCAGATGGCAGCACCTCTGGGGGCTCTGGGTCTGGAGCCGTGTCAGCCTCAGCTCTGATTTCCCAGCGTCCGGCAGAGCCTGGCTTAGTGGGTTTGTTGACTGACCATGCAACTTTAATTTCAGAGGCTACCAATGAATAACTCTTACTATCTATCAAGTGTGTGATGTGCATTACCTAGTTTAAGCCTCACCACAATCCAAAAGAAGATTGTCAATCCTACTTTATAGATGAACAGAGACTCAAAAAGGTGAAGTAACTTACCACAGGTCACACAGGCAGCAAGGGCAGAGCCAGGAGCCCAAGTCAGGCCTGCCCCTGACAGCTGCACCCCTGACCATGTGATGCTCTCCAGCCCCTCCCATCCAGAGTCCTCCCCAGTCAGTGTCCCCCCATCCCACAGCAGGTATGTGGTCAGGAGCTACGGTTGGCTCACCTGTGTCTCCAGCACGCAGCCCAGGTCGGGGCATGGAGCTCAAGCTGCTCAGGGGGACTTTGGGAGATGAATGACAGAGTGTGAAATAGGGACACCAGCTCACTCTGGCTGGCACTGGAGGCTTTACATACTTGACCACTCCCTGTCAGGTCAGAGCTAGCCTGTGTTCACCCTCATTTTATACCTGAGGAAAGGGAGTATTGGGCGCTACGATGGGTTCAGGGTCGCTCAGGTTGTAAGGGGCAGTGGCAGGGTTAAAGTCTGTTCATGAGGCTCTAATAGGTCCAGCCCTCCCATATAGTTCGTGCATTACAAGGTGTTCTGGGGGGAGAGAGGGAGAGAGAGTAGTGCTTGGGTGGGCAGAGTGGGTGTGTCTGGGGTAGGTTGTGTGTGCAGGAGGTGCTGGGATCTGTTTTCCTTTCTCATGAAATGAATATAAACCAAGCTTGGACTTTGGTCTGAACAGGGAGTGCTGAGGGCAGCCTTCATCCCTGAGAATCTGGGCTGTCCTGGTGATGATAGACTCTCTGCAGGGAGAGTAACCCTCAGGGGCCTGCAGGTCCACCCTGCAAGATGGCAGGAGGGCAGGACAGAAACTTCAGGGAGGACAAGACTCCAGAATGGCAGCTGAGGGGCTGGGCAGCTGCTAGCAGTTGTCACTCAGAACATCGCAAGCAAGCCCCATTCCAGACCTTCAGAGAGACCATCCTGGACAAATGGCCAGTCACTAGGAGTTGGCCTTGGATCAGACATTGCCCACCTTACCTATCTGTTTGCCCAGAAATGCCCAGGGAAACACCCAGTCTAACTAGAGCCAGGGTCTGCATCTAGTGGCTTCTTGCCCACTGCCTCCAACTCCCTGCTTGGGTCAGATGTGACTCAAAGTGAGGACAGCACTCAGGGGGGAGGGAAGGACCATGGAGACACAAGAAGAGATTAATCTTGCACTTCACTGGTGACATAGTTTTGGATTCTTCAACTTTTGGCCATGACAGACTGTTACCGAGTCCTGGTGCCCTGAAGTCCCAGGACCATAAAAGTTTTTGGAATGGAGGTGCAGACCCTGAGAAAAATTGAATCCTAGGGGAGAATCCTGAGTATGAAGGAGTCTTCAAGGTCATGACATAAATAGGCTGCTGTCCCCTCAAGCTCTCAGACTCCCACTCCACAACCCCCTTGAGGACCACGTGCTTTTATGGATGCAAAATTGCCCCTGCCCAGGAGTACTAGAGTGTGGGCCTCTCAAAAGCCCCTGTCTTCACCTGCCAGCCTGAATCAGGGTGTCTGGGATGGTTGCTGCGGTCTGCCACCTCCTCCTGCTCCCCAGCCCCAGCCCTCCTCTGCCCTAGCTCTGCAGCCCCCAGCTGGAGCTCAGCAGGGAAAGCGCTGGGGACCAAGGGGCCAAGAGGGAGAATGTCTTCAGCAGCCATGAGCCGGAGGAGCCAAGCGGATATTGATTCGGTCTACAGGAGCAAAGGGACCCGTTAAAATGTGGCTGTTAAATTGCTGTGCCTGAAGCCAGCCAGCTCCGCGGGTGGGCGGGCAGCCAGGCAGGCAGGCTGTGGACAGACCAGCTGACAGCTAGCGCCCTAGTGTGGTGGCCTTAGACACCCCATGGAGCCTGAGGCAGCCTGGTTGGGACCTTTGCTGCCCTGATGCCCACAGGCCCCTGAGCTCCAGCTGCACCCATTTCCATTTCCTGGCACCCTCTGAGCACATGGCTGCCCTGGCTCTGCTCACAAAGACCCCTCCCTTCACCCCCTCCATCTCTTCAAATCCTACTCAGCTTTCTGGACTCAGTGCAAATAGCACCTCTTCCATGAAATCTTCCTGATTTTCCACTCCTTACTCCAACAACCTGAGAAAAATGGCCTTTCCCTCTGCAAGTCCCCAAAGCCCCCAAGAGGCCATCTGCCTCCTATCCTTCTGCTATAATAACTAAAGAAGAGTTGTGGGCCCCCTGACTCGTGGGTTTCACCCACCCCACTGTCTCATGTGAGGGGCCTGGAAGGCCAGGCACCTAGGAGAAGTGAGAGCTCGCCTTGGGAGGGCAGGGCAGGAAAGTGTTGGTAGGAAGCTGTAGCCTGATGGGCACTCCCCCCGCCTTCTCAAGCTACCCAGGCCCTGCGACAGATGTCAGGAACTGCTCAGTGCTGGGTTGTTCCCTCTCCCTCATGTGTGATGCTCAGCGGGCCACCACCACTCCGATGGCTCAGAATCAACCCCTGTTCAACCAAACGACACCACTGTCCCTGGGACTCCTTCTGGGAGGCTAAGAGCCAGGATTGAATCCCAGCTCTACCACTAAGAACACTATAATCTTGAGCCAGGCACTTCCCCCTCTGAGCCTGTTTCTTCATCAATAAAGCAGAATACTGGGCCTTATGCCTTAGAAAGGATGTGAGAATTGAATGAGACAAGAGCTGCAGAAGCCCAGAGAGGGACCTTGATTGCCTGGAGTCACACAGCAAGAGGGTAGAAAAGATGCTGGATTCCTGCCTTTTAGTCCCAAACTCCCCTTAGCCTATCCCATCTCTTTCGCTTGGGTCTGGGGTCCTGGGATGAGGCCTGGGCTGTGTAACCTGGCAACTGTTTCTCTGTGACCTCAGGAACAGACCATTGGCATGCTTGGGGCTGGGCTTGGGCCACCTTTGTTGATCCCTTGGTCTGACCAGACCTCCCCACAGGGCCTTATCTGTCCATTCTGTCCTTTCCCACCAACCTAATCTCTCCTTCTTTTCAGGAGTTCCTGTTTCCTCTCTGCCGCCTTCTTGTCTCTCCCCAGACCCCGTCTCTCCTGTGTCTCCGGCCAGCCTCCCACACTTGGGTCAGAGCTGTCATCACTGGGGAGTTTCCCTCTCTCCAGGGCTCGCCGACCCTCTCAGGGCCCTGTCTGGGACTGCTGCCCCTTATGCAGGAGGGAAAGGAAGCAAATTCGGACACCCACAGAGGAGTACCTGGCCTTTACATGCTTCAGGTTGGCCACCAGCCTGGGAGGCCTCTACAGGGCCAATACAAGGGTGTGAGGGTTTTTACTCTATAGTCTCAGATCTTATGGTTCCAGATCTCTAAACACAGCAAGATCCTGTACTACTGAAGCTCCAAGGTTCTGGGAGCCTCTGGGACCCTGTGATCCACCCTGGTGGGGAGGAGAGAGCACTTGTGCCTGACCTAAGTGGGGCCCATTCTGTCCGTGTCCTAAGAACCTTGACCTGGTGGTGAGGAGCAGTCCAGGGACCAGCTCTCCATGCCCTTTTGGCTGTCCAGCCCCTGCACAGACAGAAAAGTACAGGCCTTTGTCACAGGTCTGGAGACTGAGTTGGAGGCACAGCCAGTTTCCTACCCTGGCCTACCTTGCTGGCCCAGGACCTCCACTTAGCCCAGGAAATAGTCTTCTGTCTTCCATGCTGTCCTTCCTGTGCCTGGCTGGAATGAGGATTAGGGAGAAAGGACACATCTGGGCTCAGGGCCCCGCTCAGCTGGGAATTTTCCCTGGGGTCTGGGGCCAGCCACCTCTTCTCGCAGAGCCTCGGTTTCCTTCTCTGTCAGAGATGACAATACTCACCTGGCTGGGGGTGGGGGTGGGGGAGTGCTGCCGTGACTGGGACAATGTGTATGAAATGGTACCCAGCAGGTGCATACTAAATGGTAGCATTTATATTGTGTCTACCCTTTCTGATAGTCGTTCTGGGTGTTTTGTCTATTTTCCCCATTTGTTTGTCCAAATTCAACATTTCTGAGATATGTTTTTTACTCATCCCTGTTATGCTGTCCCCAGATCCAGGGCTCCATGGGTACATTGGTCTGACCCCGATCCATGAGGGGCCCCCAGACAGATGGGGAAGACAGACAGACACAAGACAAACCTCTACAACACCTTGGCTCAGTGCAATGCTGGAGGGATGCACAGAGGCTGTGGGAACCCAGCCTGGTCAGGGAGGGCTTCCTGGAAGAGAGGGCCATTCACTTGGCCTTGAAGGAGGAGAGGGCATTGGCTGACCACTTGAGGATGAGTGCAATGGCTGCTTTAAAGGTTCAAAGGGTATGGGGAAATGGGAAGGGCCCTAGGGAAGGCTGTGTGGAGAGGGCTGAGAGTGGGATTCCAGCAGGGAAAACAGCATTCCAGGTCTGCAGAGAACAGCAGATGCTCAGAGGTGAGGTGGGTTGAGCAGTGGAGTTTCAGGGTGGGTGAGAGAATGGCTGGTGGGTGGGGGGGGTGGGGAGGGGTGCAGGAAATGTGGCTGGAAAAGGAAGAGTTGCTTGGAGCCTGGAGGATAGGCCTTGTGTCCCAGGGAACCAGGGATTGGTTCTGCGGGCTGTGGGGGCTGATCAAGGCTGCGGAGCAGGGAAGCCCTAGGCCTGGGAGATAGCACAGTCCAGGAGCTTATTTGAGAGTGGCTGAGAGTTTGCTGCAGAGATGCTGGCAGGGCTCCACAGGGAGGCTCCATACTCCACCCCCAGGCGCTTATCAGTTCTTTGGCCACAGGAAAGGCCTTTCCCATCTCTGAATTTCCTCATCTGCACAACAGACCAGAAGACTTATCTTGAGTTCCTCACAGGCAGTGATTCTGTCGTTCTGGCCACTCCCATTGCAAGCTTTCATCCTCTAGGATGACCACAGAAACTCCTTCTTTCCACATTGTGACTGACAGCCCCTGAGGGTTCGTCCCTGCCATCCCACCCCCAGGAATGCCTGGTCTCCAAGGCTCGGTGTGCTCAGTACCTCCAGGTGACCTGCCCTCCGCATCTGCGTCTCTTCTTGTTTCTAACACTCTCTTACATCCTTTGCCTCGTGTGGCTACCTCTTAGCCAGAGCAAGACACAGGTGACAAATGACTGCTTCCATTCTGGGGACACCTCCCATGGATCTGGCTGAGGATACTCCACTTGCTCACCCCTTGGTTACTAATGCCATCCACACTCAGGGAGTGACACCAAAACCCACAGAGGACAGTGATCCTGGTGAGCAGTGGAGTGGGACTCCCTCTGGGTCCCCTCCCGCCTCCCTAGCTGTTATTTGTCTCCTTTGCTTCTTTTCCTCCTGCAAGGTGCAAGCGCCCCGGGCCCAGCCTCCATTCTTGTCTCCTCCTCCCCGTCCTTCCCCTTAGTGATGGCACCCAAATGGCACCTCCAGCCCTGGCTTCCCATCAGCACGCCAGCCTCGAGCAACTGCCTGTTTACTCAGTCTTTCCACTTGGAGCCTAAACAACGTCATAGTCCCTGAGTGTTCACATCTGAACCCCAGTGCTCTCTCCATCCCATCTCGGCATTCAGCCCCTCTGTCCTTCCAAGTGCTCTGGCCAACTCTGGCATCCATTCTCGGGCCTCCTTCCCCTCACATCCCACAGGCAGAAAGAGAACAAGTCCTGTTGGCTCCACCTTCAAACAGAACCAGAATCCAACTACTTCTCACCATGTCCGCCACCAGTCTGGTCCAGGCACGAGGCTGGGGTCTTTCCCAACCCCCAACCTTCATCACCACCACCCCCATTCTATAAATGGGGGCCTTCCTCAGGGTCACACAGACAACCCAGCTGGTCTAGCTGGAGCGGGGTCTCCACCTCCCTGAGGCCTGCACCCCCAGCTCCTAAAGCTGGCTGGCGGACCTGAGCACATAGCCAGGCCGTGGAGTGTGCCTGCATGCATGTCCCCGAGGAGCAAAGAAGCTGCCAGCTGGGTTTATGTTTCAAGATATCTGTCCTCGCCCTTGACCAAGAGATCTTACAGGGAGATCCGGGCCAGGGCTGGGTGTGGGCTTGTTTGGGGGGGCAGGGAGGGGTGTGGGGACATCAATCACAAGCCGCCTTGCCTGGAAACTGGAGAGTCCTCCCCGCCAGCCCCAGGAGCTGCTGAGTTCACTTGACAAGGCCAGAACTGCAAGGGCGGGTTGGGGCTCACTCAGCATTTATTTCATACGGCTGTTTAAAAAGTTTGTTTTAAAATATAGATCATTATATATATATATTTATATATATATAAAATATATAAAGAGGAATTGAGTAGAACTGCCCCAAAGAAAAAGCTATGTTTTATAAATATTTCTGTAGCTCCCACATCCCAAAGGAAGAAAAAAACAAAAAACAAAAATACATGTACAACCCAAGCTAGTGGTTCCATGTGGTAGGCCCAGCAGGTTCAGACCCTGGGGTTGGGCTGGGAGTCCCTCAGAACATTCTGATGAGGGTGGGCACATCCCTTCCCAGAGGGCTGGTCTCTCTGGCCCTGAAAGGTCAAATGCACACCAGTCTCATCAATCCCATGCCCCTAGATTCTTAGCCCAGCTTGTGGGCACTCCAGGACCTCTGGCTGCCGAGTTATTTTTAATCTTGTCGGTTTCTTTTGATGTCTCAGCCCTCCTTCCAGGGTGGCCAGGCCTTCTGTTCCTGGTGGCTTCCAAGTGTGGGCAAAACACAGGCCACCTCCCATGCCAGGCATCTGGAATTCACAAGCAGAAATCCACAGAGAGTGTCCAGGCCCCTGGGCCCCGCTGCTGAGGGCTCTCCAGCAGTCCGCTCTGCGCAGGGCGGCGGCGCAGCCTCACTTGCAGACATAGCGCTCCACCGTGCGCTCACACCTGCGGCAGGTGACGTAGCAGCACCAGTGGTACTTGCAGTGGCACCGCTCGACCACGCGGTCTGTGTAGGGGTTGTAGCCGCGCCCACAGCACATGAGGTCGCAGCTGTCGCTGCCGTTGGATGTCTTGTTGCACTGCCTGGTGGAGGGAGGAGGTCAGTGAGCGTTCCTGTCACCCCCACACTCCCAGCCCCTCTTGGAGGGCGTCTCAGTCTTTGGGGAATTTTAACTAATGCTCTTACCTAAGGATACTTCCACCTCCCTCCCTATTTCTAAGAAACAGTTATCAAAATTATGGGGTTGCTTTGTTTTCTTAGAGGTGTCTTTTTCTGTTTCTTCTATTCCTAAAGACCTAAAGGACCCTCAAAAACCAATCTAGCAGTCCTGCCTTCATATTTAATCTTTACTTATATTGTGACAGACGTTAAGGGTTGTTGTTATTTTTAGAATACTGGGATAAACTGTGAAACACTCAAAATGGCATTGGGTATGGGGCTGAGGGAGCAGCTGGCACACTGTCTGTGGAGGGTACACAGCTGTTGGCCACGTGCTTCCCTCCACTATTTTATCTTACTAGAGGTAGGCAGGGTCCTCAGGGTGGCTGGAGATTTTGTCTTTTTTTGTGGAGGGTAGACAGAGTCTTGTTCTGTCACTCAGGCTAGAGTGCAGTGATGTCATCATAGCTCACAGCAGCCTCAAATTCCTGGGCTTAAATGATCCTCCTGCCTCAGCCTCCTGACTAGCTGGGACTACAGGCACTCACCACAATTCCTGGATAATTTTTTTTTTTTTTTTTCTATTTTTGGTAGAGACGGGGGTCTCATTCTTGCTCAGGCTGGTCTTGAACTCCTGAGCTCAAGGGATCTACCCGCCTTAGCCTCCCAGAGTGCTAGGACTACTGGCCGAGTGTGGTGGGATTATGATGTCTGTTATACCCATGAACACAACCTAAACCAAGATTGGAGGCTTAAATTCAGGGTTGCTGAAGCCAAGGCCATTGCTTACTATCCTTAACCTAAAGGCACGGAACCTATAGTCCTGGCAGGGGCTGAATTTCTTCCTGAATCACTTCTGTGCAACAAAAAGACATTGACAGGCCCTGTAAAACGCAAATATCCTTCTGTTGCTATCAGTGCTTCTGTCTAATGAAAAAAAAACACCTGTTCAGATTGGTGATTTCTTTAGCTGGGCTGCAACTAGAGAGGGGATATTTTATTTGATGCAGGTGAGGACATAGCATCAGGTCTCAGAGCTCTGGGCAGGGACAAAGGGGTCCCCGTAGCCATGTGGACAGAGAAATCCCAAAATGTCCAACATAGGCAAGCCCTAGAGAAGGCTGAGTCTAATCCTCATATTTATTGATGGGTAAACTAAGGCACAGAATGGTGACAGGTCGTTCCCAGAGTAAGCACAAGGTCTGTGAGTTCAGGAAGGCTTTTTGGAAAAAGAAAGTTCTCTCAGGCTATTGAGGAAAGATGAGCAGGAATCTCAGGACTAATACACAAAGGAGGGAAAGGGTGTTGAGGGTAAAGGGAGCAGCCTGGGCAAAGGCAAAGGCCCCAGTTTGGTCCAAAAATAGTGAGAGAGCAGATGGAAGCGGGGGCTGGAGGCAGGAAGGCTAGAAAGAGGCTAGGAGACCCAGACCTGGGCTGGGAAAGAGGAGAGCCCCTGATGAGAGTCAGCAGGTGACCTGTATGTGGGCTGCAAGCAGCCCCTGCCAGAGGCAGGAGAACAGCAAGAAGAACACATGCCCCAGAGCCAGGCAGACCTGGGTTCAAGCCCCAGCTTCACCACGGACAGGCTGTGTGACTAAAGGCAAGTTGCTTAACCTTTCTGGGCTTTGTTTAGCTATTCAACATCCTTGAGTCCTCCTTTGCTTTATCCTAAAGTCTCTGACTGACCACTCTGCCCTCAGTTGTAGAAAGAAGACAGATCCTTTTTTTTTTTTTTTTTTTTTAATTTTTAGATCCATGATATGTAGTGTTTGAAAACTTGGCCTCCAACATCAGAGCCAGATCAGAACTGGCAGGGTATCTAGGACAGGGAGTCAGAGAGGGTGGGGCCACTAGCCCAGGGCAGGGCTTCTGGGATGCCTGGCAGGGCATAGGGTGGCACAGGCCATTGGTGGGGGCAAGTTTCAGGGGTATAGGTCTCTGGAAGAAACAACAAGAGGGCTGAGGTTTGGAATATTGACTGCTGGTTAGGCCTCAGTCTCCCTAGGTTAGATTTCAGAAGGCTGCAAGGCATCATCCCAACTAGTGAGCCAGTCTCTACAGAGATACCACCTGTGCAAATGCCTGGCACAATTAACAAAGCTCATTTATGTCCAACCCTCCGCACACCATATCCCCTGACCCAATAAAGCTCACATTTCCCCTCCTCCAGAATCCTTCTTTGATGTCCAGGCTGGGTTGGGGCCTCTCTGGGCTCCTCTTGCACTGGGATTTCCCCTGTCACAACCTGAGCACTTGAGGTCTTCTCACTTACCAGCACCTGCCAGAGCCAGGCAGGGCCACAGCTGACACATTACAGCCTCATGTAATGGGTACAAGAAGTGTTTATAGTTGTAAACTACTGAGAAGTTGGGGTTGTTTGTTAGTACAGGCAAAGCTGACCAATACAGATGTGTGCAAGGGTGACTCCCAGGGGAACAGTAGGAGGAGGGTGTGTAGTCCTGCCGGTGGGGGATCCTCTCTAATAGTGTGAGGACAGCTGGGAGAGAGAGTCCTTACAGCCTGAGGTGGAGGGAAGGAGGGAAGCTGGCATGGAGCAGACACAGATTAAGTGTAACTGGAGATCACAGCCTGCCCATGAGCTGTGCGCTGTCCTCCCCATGGTAGGAAGGTGAGACTGAGCCTCAGACCAGTGAAGGATGTGCTCAGGTTCACCCCGCCAGGAAGCTGTGCCCTCCCCTGACACACACACAGAGCCGCTCACGGGTCCAGGGAGACCCTCTCTTTGCTCTGCAGTCTTCTCTGGGCTTCCCCCAGCCATCCTCTGCCTCCTCCACTTCCTCCCCCATCCCCATCTGCCTCAGCCCAGCCTCTCATTCCTTCCTGTCTCCGGGCCTGACCTGGTTCCATCTTCACGCCGCCCGACCCCCTCAATCTGGCCTCCAGATGGGAGCTTGGGCCTCCTCACAGTGCCTGCTACCCCTGGCCTGTGGGGAGGGAGCCCCTAAGCCACCCCTCCCTCTGCTGGAGACGGAACGTGGGCTGCGGAGGAAGTAAATGCTGGCCGGGCACCAACTATGTGCCAGACACGTTCCCAAACACCCGCTCTCTGGTTCAATATTCTTTTAACCCCAAGAACACTAGTTTTGTGGAATGCTATTAGGGGCGCCTTAATAAAAGAGTTCCATAGCCAAACACCTCTGGGAAACACTGGCTTTAACAGATCCTTTACTGTGGGATTCCTCAGAGCCTTTAATATGTTCTCATGCCTTGTGAATCGCCAAGGAGAATTTCCCAAGCGTATTTGATTGCAGAACTTTCTATTATAGTATCTCAGGACTAGCTTTCTCCAGAAAGGTCTTTGGGAAATTCTGCTCACCTGAATCCTCACCAGCTCCACCTGGCTTGCACACGGTGTGCAATCACCACTCCCCTCCTCCCAGCCTGAGCTGGCTGCAGCAGCCACAACTGGAGGGCCAGCTGTAGGGCCCCCAGCCCTGGCTCTGAAACTGGGACCAACGGGTCCCCAGGAGGAGACAGGAGGATCTTAGGCCCAGAATAAGGATCTGGGCAAGTTGGGAGACACTGCTCTATAGACGCAGGCAGCCTGCTCTCTCCTTCGGCTCTGTGTGGACCCCTATGTGGCCACAGGCTGGCTGCTGCCCCTACTTTCCTGTGGTGCCACTCACGTGCTTGGTTTTTTTTGGAGGACAAAGTCTCATTCTGTTGTCCAGGCTAGAGTGCTGTGACATCACAGCTCAAAGCAACCTCAAACACTTGGGCTCAAGTGATCCCCCTGCCTCAGCCTCCCAAGTAGCTGGGAATATAGGCACCTACCATCAAGCCTGGCTAATTTTTCTATTTTTAGTAGAGATGGGGGTGTATGTCTTACTCTTGCCCAGGCTGGTCTCGAACTCCTAACTTCAAGGGATCCTCCTGCCTTGGCCTCCCAGAGTGCCAGGATTACAGGCATGATCCACTCCCAGCTCTCAGATCCTCTCATCCAATAAGCAGGTTGTATGACATTTGCCCGTCATCTACTCATTTAACAGGCATTAACTAAGCTCCTAGTTCATGCTGGACAGCCTCTTCCCCATCCCCTGTCTCCCAGTAGAGCCGTTGTCTCTTCTCTTCTGTCTCCCCCCACTAGTGGGAGGGTGGGCTGGGGGTCTCCACCAGTATCCATTCTTCAGGGCTCCTGCCAGAGGGACATACAGAACAGGCACTCCCAGAAGCTCTGTGGGGGCCCTTGGACCCTGGCATCTGCACTCAGCATCCCCAGGGCCGCCTCCCTTGACGAGGCAGGGACTCCATTCCCAAAATGCCAATTGGGTGCCAACTGTGTGCCTGATCCTGAGCTAGGGAGCAGCAAGTACAACAGAGCTGGCTTCTCCTGTTGGGGTGGCAGTAGCCCTTACCTGTCTTGCGTCCCATGAGAGCCCACTTTCTCATTCTTCATGCAGAAGTCAGGCGAACTCTGCAGGTATACAAGTTCTGAGTCCTTCACAGGCCGGATATCCAGATCCTTGGGCACCAGGTGCTTGCGGGTGCCCATGGGTCGGTGCACTACCTTGGTGGCTGAGAGGTAGCGGGTCTTGAGGTCAGCAGCTACATCCCGCAGCTCCTGCAGCCCCTTCCAGCAGGTGCGGATGGAGCAGGACCCAGACACCCCATGGCACTTGCACTTCACTTCCAGAGAGGCACGCAGAGCCTGCGGACAGGGGAGTGCGTTGGGCTGGGTAGCTGAAGCCCCCTCCCTGGCCTGCCCAGGGACCCTGGCCCCACATGCCACATGGCTGGGCGCTCTCAGGGAGTCATTGCCCACTCAAGCCTCAAGTGATGGAGTTTTTGCTATAAAGGTTGGAGGTGTTTGGGAGCTTCCCTCCAACCTGGAGGAAGCTGAGGGGCAGGAAGAGAGGCATTTGCAGGGATAAGAGATGCCATTATTGAATACCTACTATAGACCAAGTGCTCTCACACATAATGTAGGTTATTCATCACAACAGCCCTTCAAGAGAGATATCTTGTCTTCTCATTTTACAAAGAGGAAAGAAAGGCTCAGAGAGGCTAAGATTGCATGCCTATGATTGCACAGCTAGAAAATCATGGAGCTGGAATTTGAACCCAGGTCTGAGGGTGTTTCCATAAGTGGCTTTTTAAATTGTTCCACACTGTTCTCTCAAAACTGGAGCTCATTAAAACCTTGCTGGAAAGGAAGGAGGGAAAGAAGAGAAGGAAGGAAGGGAGTGAGGGAGGGATGAGGGGACAAGAGGTGGGGGAGTGCGTGCCCCACCCGCACCCCGGCTGGCCTCTCCACCGGGTCTCCGGGTGCTCCTGCCAGGGGACCCTCAGCAGGCCACATCGCCACTCAGGGACTCTGTGTTCTTTTGTGCAAAGTGTGCATGTAGTTCCTGCCTGCAGAGTGCTGTGAGGATTAAATGAGATGATGTGCACAAAAGAGTCTTGTGAACTATAAAAGCTAAATCAATTTTGGTTTTTAAAAAATTATTTCAAGTAACAACTGCAGTGGACAGTGGGGAGATTCAGGCTCAGAGATGTGGGCCACTGTAGCCCCAGCTTCAGAAAGGACTCAGGGCCACCAGCTTCCCTGGGTCACAGTTTCACTATCTGTATCTGACAGGCAGGAGTTAGATGTCTTCCAAGGGCCTCACAGTTCTGCTTTTTAAATGCTTCTTTCCACTCAGGGCTAGGATCCCCCTGCCCAGGCCTGCCCTCCCACCTGTCCTGTACAGAGAGCTGCAAGAGTCATGAGTCACCTGAGCCGTGCCCCCCTGCATCAGAGAGTTAGAGAAACAGAGGCAGAGTGGGTAGGGACTTGCCCCAGATCACTTAGTGAGTAGCTGCTCATTCCTTCTCCCTCACCAGTGCCAGAAAGTGGGGACTGAGGGAGTCCAATTGGATATAAAATCTGAAATTTGCTAAGCAAAGCTGTGGAGGGCCCAAGAATGAAGTAAACAGGACCACAGGCCATCGAAGGATTTGTGAGTCCTCAAGGAATAGTAATTAGGTTCAGTCCCTCAGCACAAGGTGAGGGAAGGGGCTCAGAACATCCCGAGGCCCATTGGGTATGAAACAAGTGGTCGTGACCGCGTTTAGTCCTCACACAGCCCTGCAGCTTGGGGGGTATTGCACCTTTTTTGTAGCTGGCCCCAGGGAGAAGCCTAATGTGCCCTAAGGCTGAGGACCCTCTTTGGACTGTGCTGGAGGAAGGGGTGGGCTGTGCCCTGGTAGGAAGAATCTCCGGCTAGCCTGGCCTTGGAGGCGGGCATGGGGACTGGATCTCCATGGGTAGAGGCAGGTCAGCAGGCTGGGAGGAAGAAGTCCTGAGTCCTTGGCAAGGCTCTGCTACAAACCCAGTGTGATTTGGCCTCAGTTTTCCTTTATTGTTCAAAGATGGCCAGGACATCCTAGAATCCTCACTCGAGATGGAGACCAGTCAGAGAAGGTGGAGACATGGAAGCCTCTGGACTTGAAGTCCCACAGACCTGGGCTCATCGTGCCCCATGACTGAGACACTTACATTCTTTTGGCCTCACTTGGTGCCTCTGTAAAATGGGCCTTACAGGTGCAGGCGGGAGTCAGTGAGATGCTGCCTGCACACGTGGCTCTGGATAAGCACCAGCCCTGCCCCATGAGCATCTATGAAAATGGAACAATGGGGCGGCACCTGTGGCTCAGTGAGTAGGGCGCTGGCCCCATATGCCAAGGGTGGTGGGTTCAAACCCAGCTCCGGCTAAAACTGCAACAACAAAAAAAATAGCTGGGCATTGTGGTGGGCGCCTGTAGTCCCAGCTACTCGGGAGGCTGAGGCAAGAGAATCGCCTAAGCCCAAGAGGTGGAGGTTGCTGTGAACTGTGACGCCATAGCACTCTACCAAAGGGCCATAAAGTGAGACTGTCTCTATTAAAAAAAAAAAAAAAAAAAAAAAAAGGAACAATGGCACCTGCCCCAGAGCTATTCTGTGAACCACAGGAGAGAAAACTGATGGAGTGTTGAGCATAGTGCAACGTGAATTGGGGTGAAGTTTTGTGGACTTTTATTTATTTATTTATTTTGAGACAGAGTCTCACTATGTTGCCCTTGGTAAAGTGTCGTGGCATCACAGCTCACAGCAGCCTTAAACTCTTGGGCTTAAGCGATTCTCTTGCCTCAGCCTCCCGAGTAGCTGGACTACAGAGGCCCGCCACAATGCCCGGCTATTGTTTTGTTGCAATTGTCATTGTTGTTTAGCAGGCCCGGGCTGGGTTCAAAACCATTTGACTCAGTGTATGTGGCTGGCACTATAACTACTGAGCCACAGGCACTGAGCCAAGTTTTGTAAATTTTTAATTTTCAAATAATAAAAAGGTGTGTTCATTCGCCTTCGTGCCCAAGCTTTTGTGCAATGAGGTGAAGAATTAATAAAAAGGTGATAATAATAAATCTCAGAGGCAAACTGTTTCTAGAGGTTGAGTTGGGGTTGGGTGGGAGAGGGACTCCCACTCTGTAAATCCAAGGAGATGGCTCTTTAGTACAAGGCTGTTTCCCACAGCCCTCTCTACACCCCAGGGGAGAACCTGAGCACAGGCAGCTAGGGATTCAGCACCAGATCACCCCACCATCTCACAGATGGAATGACCGAGGCCAAAGGGAAGTGACTTGCCCAATATCACTAAACCAGAGTCAAGGCCAGAACTCAGAGCTCCTGACTCCTTCAGGCTCCCTCTGCTTGGACAACCCAAATCCCAGTGGAGCCCCTGGAGGAGGAGGAGCCAGGCAAGCCCCAAGTGGCTGGAGAGGGAAGAGCTGAGGAAGGTTGACCCCTGTCAGGTATGGGCTGATTGGGGCCCATGCCCCCACCCCCTCCACTGGGGCACACTGGGAGGCCCTTTCTGGCCAATGGCACAAGCACAACTAGCTGGGGTGGGTGGGGTGGGTGGTTACCTGTCTCCCCACTTCACTGTTGTGTAGACGCATCAGTTTATTGGCTTGGGATCCTGTTTTTTTCACCTTCATAGGAGCATCGGAAAACTTGGCCCCCATGAGGAGCCCGTAGCTGAGGTTGTCCGCACATCCTCCCCAGCGGTTCCCGGGCCCGGGTGGCTCACCTGGGACAGGGCCGCAGGAGCAGCCGGGCAGGTCACCGGAGGTACAAGCCCGGGCGATGGCGTGGCTGATGGCGGCGGCCGATAGCGCATACACGAAGGCTGACTCCCGGGTCCCTGGAGGTGGGAGGGGTGGATCAGCCAGGCAGGGATTTAGGGATTGGACTTTGCCAAGTATAAGGCCCTCTTCCTTCACCCTACCCATGTAACGAGGGTGGTACTGGCAGAGGACAGCAGCAGGGCCATCAGGCTGTCACTGCTTTTCCCTCAATTGCCCCAAATATACCAGCTGCCTGCCACACTCACTCATGACCCACAGGCACAACCTCACCTATAAGACTTGGACCTTCCTTGCCCTGCACTTGGGGTTAGGGGCTGCTCTACAGAAATGAAGGCCTAGGCTCTGAGCTTGCATGCTCTGGCCCTGCAGAAGGTATGTTCACATTCTGGACCCTGTACCTGTGAACATGACCTTATTTAGAAACAGGGTCTTTGCAAATGTAATTCAGCTGAGAAGAGCTCAGGATCAGGGCCTTAAGCCAGTGGCTGGTGTCCTTGTCAGAGGGAATTCCGGATACACATACACAGAGAGAGGAAGAGACGGAAGCGGGGCAGGCACAAGGCGAGAACGCTGGACTTTTGGCAGCCACCAGGAGCCAGGAGCAAGTGAAGAGGATCCTTCCCTAGCACCTTCAGAGGGAGCATGGCCCTGCCCTTGATTTTGGACTTTCAGCCTCCAGAACTGTAAGGCAATCCACTTCTATTGTTTGAAGCCAGCCAGTTTGTAGTACACGGTAACAACAAACCTAGGAAACTAATACGACACCCCTGAACCCCAGGTGTGGGGCTCCTGGCCTTGGGTCTGCGCCCCAGCTCCATTTCTTAGCCAGCCAAGTCACTTCCCCGTCTCCAGCTTCAGTTTCCTTACTTGTAGCACCTGAGTGATGATACCTACCTCACAGGTCGGAGTTCAAATAATTCAGGAAGGAAGGAAGGATGCCAAGCGCTGCACGAACGTTCGCTGTTACATTTAGGCCCCACGAGGGGAGTTATTACCAAGTAGGGGAAAGATTAGACCTACTAGGGTGTTTCTGTCTGTCAAGAGCCTCTCTATTGCACACAGGTCCCCTCATCCTACCAGGGAAGCCACCTCTTCCAGGAAGTCTTCCCGACAGGAGATGCTCTTCCATCTCTGCCCTACTTTGTGCAGCACCCAGCCACCCAGCCAGGCCGGTCTAGTGTCATGTGCGGCACACCTGTCTACCCCTGAGGGTGGGCTCTGGTGTTCTCCTTCATATACTTCCCTCCCAAGAGCCCCCTGAAATGTGGCATCAAGGGCAGCAGGGGCTCTGTCATTCCCTCATTCATGCATTAGGGACCACATGTATTTGTAACGTCATTCAGACGTCCCCGGTGCTGAAACCTTCATTCATCTATACGTTTACTCAATCATTAATTCATGCTTGATTACCCATATCTATAATTGATTCATCCATGCAGATGCCCATCCATCCATGCCTGTATCCATCTGCGTATCCATCCATCACCCATCTATTCACTCATCCACCCATGAATGCATAATCCCTCCATCCATGAATTCCTCCACCTATCAAAACACACGTAGATTTATGCCTGAATTCACTCACCCTTACCCGTGTGCATTCAGCAGCCCCAGCAGCCGGGCCAGCTCCCTACCTCTCTCCAGGTCAAGCAGGTAGTTGGGGGCGAGCTCAATGGAGGAGCAGTTCCAGCGCATGTCGGCGAAGGCCCTGCGGCAGGCCTTCATCACCTCCCGCGCAGCATGCACGATGGTGTGCATGAGCTCCAGGTTGCTGCGGCACAGCTGCACCTGCGCCGACACCAGCCCCTCCAGCTGCTTGCAGTGTTGAGTCTGGTTCAGCGCCAGGGCTGCCGGAGTCTTGGATAGTGCCCTGCCCAACGCCGAAAAGCAACCACAGGTGGAAGGAAAAACAGGGCTGTGAGAGGGCATTGCTGCCTCTGCCCACACTACTGGCCCCAGCCTTCCCCTCAGTGGTCTCTGGGAACCATTCCTGGAAGGTGCCAGGAAACCAGGAGGCAAAGTGCCACGTGGCAGAGCAGTATATCCCATACCTACTCCTTTATGACACTGGGCATATATCACTGTCCCTCTCTGGGCCTCAGGCCCTATTCATAACATAGAATGACCATCAAGCCCCATCTTACCTAAGCTTTATTATGATTCTCCTAACAAAAATCAGTTTTCCAGTTCACAAAGCACACACATCCACTCCCTTATTTAGTTCTTGCAGCTGTAAATTATTAGTCTTTATTCAACATTCACTCAACACTGTGCAGCTATGTGCCAGAAACCATGCTAAATGCTAGATTATTGTAATCATAATAATTATCCACACTATTAATTGAGCCCTTACTATATACACAACATGAGTTAGGAGTTTTCCATCATTGTTTCTTTTAATTACTAAATCCATTTATTACATTGTAAAGTCTCATATCCATGTGAGGCATTGTTAGGCAAGGCTTAAAGGGCCACTCAGTTTTGTAATGACCTGGAACTTGGAAAATTTAGTATCTAATCCAGACGTGGCTATTAGCTTGCTGTGTAAAATTAGATAAATCATTGCCCCTTTCTGTGGGCCTGTGTCTGTCCTTGTAAACCACATTTCCCAGGACAGGTTCCAGTGAGATACTCTTTTTTTTGAGACAGAGTCTCACCATGTTGCCCTCAGTAGAGTGCCATGGCATCACAGCTCGCAGCAACCTCAAACTCCTGGGCTTAAGTAATTCTCTTGCCTCAGCCTCCCAAGTAGCTGGGACTACTGGTGCCTGCCATGACACCCAGCTAAGTGAGATACTCTTGAAAAAAAGAGATCCATTTGGGGAATACAATGTACTTTGAACCCCTTGGAGAGTCTTCATGCACATTAACATTTTAAAGGTCCTGAGAAGTCTTGCAGCAAAGCGACAGGCTTGGTTTTCTTTAACTCAGAGGATCTGTTGACCACACTGAACACAAAGCCCTCTGCTTGAGAAATGTTGGCCTAGGGGAGTCTCTATGACCCTTGGTGATGTTATAGGATCTAAAAGCTCCCAGATCCTGGTTCTAAGATTCTAAGACTCTAATGCAAGTCCCTCCTGGCTCTGCTGCTCTGCCAGCCTTCTCAGAGGAGCAGGCTACAGCAGGCAGCACTTCATCAAAGGGCAGGCTGGAGGGACCTCACAGCCCTAGAGGACCCCATATCAACTTGCCCACAGCACCCCCACACACACAGCAGAGGGGTGTCTGGAACCCAGAGACCGCTGGTCCTCATCAATCCAGCAGAGATCCTGCAGGGATAGAGGGACAAGAAGAGGCCGTATTTGCAGCCAAAAGTGAGGAGTGCCCCCTATGCTGTAGCCTAAAGGGTCCTCAGCCAGGGCTGGGGTTGACACCTGGTGAGGTCTGAGTCCTGCGAGAGGCAGCCCAGTGCTAAGAGAATAACACAGGCCTGGGTAGACTCTGGGCTCCATCATTCACCTTATGACCTTGAACAAGTCATTTCACTACTCCTCTCCCACCACCCCCAACAGTATCTGAAGGATTAAATCATACATGTGTGTCAGAATATATATGTCACATGCTCTGCCCAGGGCTGAGTGCTGTGGTCAGTACTCAGTGATGGAAGCTACTACATTTACTGGCTTGGTGGTCTTTTTCCATCTGCGGCAGCCTCCCTAGGCCCATCAGTCAAAGGCAAGGGCTGCCACCTGACATTCAAGGACCCTCCAAGCCTAGGTTCCAAGCTTTCCCCACCCCCCTGGCCTCAACCTAGTATCTGGCCACACTAGTCTCTGACAGGGACTGTCTTACCACCATGTCTTTGCCCAAGCTTTTCCTGATGCCAGGAGGGCCTTTCCCTGGCTCCTATACTTGTGGGAATAAATGAACTTGATCTATTTGTGGGAGAAATATTACTAAGCACCAACTCTTCCTAGACTCATTCAGTAAAGAACATGACAGAGATCCATGACAGAGATAGCTTTCCTCAAGGTATCACTAGGCTAATGGCCGCATAAACCTATCAATAGTTATAAGTCAATGACCCAGCTGTTCCAGCTCCTGGACTTATTCGGGGAAAAGCACAGGGTGTTGAGTACCAGCTAAGTAAGTTACCCAACCTCTCTGGGCCTCTTGGTCTTCATCTGCTGTAAGGAAATGATAAATAGGATCATTGCCTGCAGCACGGTGCTTACGGCACCAGCCACATACACCAAGGGTGGAGGTTTTAGACCCGGCCCAAGCCAGCTAAACAATAATGACAACTACAACAAAAAATAGCCAGGTGTTGTGGTGGGTGCCTGTAGTAACAGCTACTTGGGAGGCTGAGGCAAGAGAATCACTTGATCTCAAGAGTTTGAGGTTGGTGTGAGCTGTGACGCCATGGCACTCTACCTAGGCCGACATAGTGAGACACAGTCTAAAACTAAAAAAAAAAAAAAAAAAAAAAGAAATGATAAATACTCCTTCAAAAGGAGTAAGACATAAATAATAAAATGTATGCAAAGCATTTGGAGTTTTCATAGAGAAGTCTTCCTGCTTGTGGCCAGGTGAATCTTGAACCAGAGGGAGTGAGAAGGCCTGGATTCTAGCTCTGCCCTCTACGTGCTGTGCAAACTTGAGTAAATTGCTATCCCCCGCTGGGCATCAACTGTAAAATAAGGGCTCTGGTATCTTGCAAGGCCTGAATAATATGTCCTTCATTAAGTAATAGGTTAGTCTATTTCCTCCTGCCTCTCCTTCTCTGCCATGCCCCATCTACCCTGTAGCCCCCAAAGATAGAAACCTTCCCAGAGACCCAGGAAGTGGGCTGAGGATAACTCAGCATGGCCAGTGCCTCCTGCCTGAGATCAACTGGGGGTGTCCCAAGCAGTATCCCCTCACTGCAACCCCTGGCCCGTCCCTACCCCTCATATACTATGGGCAGGGAAATATTTGGCCAGCACCCAGCACAAGCACACCACAGAGCAGACCTCAGGCATGGTCCTTGACCTAAATGGAAAGGTTTCAGCCCTCCCTGGCCTCACCCTCTTGGGCAGCCTGTTGCCTGACTCCCTGCAGCCTGTCCTGGGTGGGCCTTGAACACACAAAGGCAAATGTCAGCACTGCAGCATGTTTCTTGGCTGTTAACAGCCCTCCATCCCCACCTAGCAAATGCTGTTCACACACATGATGTTGTTGTGTAGTGTCAGCCCCCACACAGGTACGGCATTTCCCAGTTTACACAGCCTCTCATTTCATGTCTTGGAAGGATACAGAGGCAGGACCAGGGATGATGGCAAGTCAAGTTCTCGGCGCTGGGCTGTCAGTCCCTGCAGGTGGCATGGCCTCTCCGTCCTGTGTCCCTTCTCTGCTCTGCTCTGTGCAGTCCGCTCAGCCTGTCCTGAGCCCACTCTGATCTTCACCCTTCCCTCCCCCTCTGAGACAGTTTTCTGCATTTTAAAGTGGGAATGGTTACATGAGCGACAGTGAATCAAACATCAGGCTGGCAGCAGGCACAGTGGGCGTCCCGGCCCCATGGGCTGCTTCCATGTCATCCCTGGGCTTGTACTCAAGCCAAGAAGTGGGATGATGTGGGCTAAGCCTCTTCCCAGGAGCTCAGTTCGGGCATCCCCTGAGGGCTGGGTGGCGTGGCTCTCAGGGAGAGGAGCTCTGTGCTCCTGGTGCCAGAAGTCTCACTGGCTGGGTCACCCGAGCCACTCTGGGTTTGGCCTCTCTGTCCCTGTGAAAGGCAGCACAGCCTCCCCAGCTGGCTAAGAGAAAGGGTGCTATAAGGGCACCTCCCAGATGAGGCTCCAATTTCCCAGGCAGCCAATGCATAAGGAAGAAGCTGTTCTAGAGGCCCCCAGTGGGCACAGGGCAGGGCAGAGCCCAGGAACCTGCCCCAGAGGTCAAGGAGCTGGGGCCTATGGAAGTAGCTAGCCCTGGTGTGCTGGCGAGGCCGGCCCACGGGTGCAAGCAGAGATCAGGAGGTGGGAGGCAGCGGATTCCACTCCTGAGGAGGGCCATGCGGTCATCTGGTAATTAGTGGTAATGACCGTTTCTAACTAAATCCCCCTTGGGGAGGCAATCAAGGATTAGGGCAGGAGGCAGGGAATTACCCGTGTGGACATCTCGGCTTGCCTCACTCTAGCAGACCCCTAATTGGAAACATTTCAGTTTATCTGGGGGTGGGGCCCTGGGGAAGAGGGTGGAAGAAAGGACAGGAGGGAACTCAGAGTTCACAGGCAAGGCCTGTGCCCAGCCCTGTGGGGTGGCAAGGCCTTCTCTCGAATTCAGGAGTCAGGAACTCTCCTGGGACTGGCTAGGGCAGAGACCCCAGGTTCAAGCTCTGGCTCAGGCACTCCCCCACCATATGACCTTGGACGGGTCACTGCCCTGTGCCCTGCCTTGATTTTCCCAACCATTCCATCAATGTCCACAACCAATGCAGGCTCCCATGGCAAGGACAATTTAGGTAACACAAGCTGGCAAATGATTTAACCTACCCATTGCCTGAGCCACAATCCTCTCTCTCCCTTTCCACTACACCAGGCCATCTTCCCACCTGGGTGGTCCTCCCCAGCTAATGCCTCTAGACAGGGCCTTCGTTGTCATCATCATCTGCCTGGTTCACTACAGAGCCTACTCACTGCCCTCCCTCCCCTGTGTATCACTGAGGTGTTTTCCTGCGGCTGCCAGGGCCCCTACCCTCAGGCAGCCTAGGGTACCTAACCTAAGTAAGGCCCCTTTCCAAGAAGGGCCTTCTCCCTGGACATGCCCTCCACAGCACCCCTCGGACCCTAGGCACAGGGTCAGGCATATGATGAATTTTAGGCCAAGACCCAGCAGCCAGGCTTGGGCTCTTTCACATGACCTGAGCCTGGGGCCTCGCTGTATAGCTCTGCAGCCCACTGCCCACGGTGCTGAGCAGTGTTACCAGCCCACTTGTTTTTGGGTGAAATCTTCAGCAGAGCTGGGCTCAGAAGGTCCCCCGTACCAGCACCACCCACAGTGTGGACTGGCAACCTCTAGTTCTGTCAGGAGAGAGATAGGGTGAGGTCACAAGCCAGTGGTAGGGTAGATCCTCACATCCATATCTACACTTCCGGGGGGGAGGGGGGGTACCCTGGTCAGGGCTGGGGGCTGGCATAGGGGCCCACAAGTCTTATCCTGGGAAGCCCTATGGTTCTATGTGTCTGGACCAAGCTGACCTGGGGTGGAGAGCAATGGAGTCTGAGGAGACCCTGTTCCCTGAGCCATACATTTGCCCCACCCCTGCCCACATGTCTTTGGGTGTCCATTGAACAGGAAGGGTGGAGCAAGAACCTGGCTTCAAGTCCACCCAGGCAAGTGCAGGCTCTCGGGCTTCCTTCTACCTCCCTGGGGCAGCCTTGGGGACCTCTCCCTCCACAAGTCAAGACTCCTCAATCAGGCCCCAGGTCTAGGACCCAGGTCTCCTTGTAACTCTCTCTTCTTTACCCACCCACCCAGGGCTGGGAGGTACAACTGTCGGCCCAGGAAGGAGAACTCCTGGGGTCCTACGGCCCGAGAGGCCTCCTCTTCCCTCCTAGGCTTTGTCCCAGGATTCCAGGGCCAAGAGGGACCATCAAGTCCCCTTCCCCCTATAAACTGAGGCAGATCCAGTCCTGCCTAGAAGTGACACTAGGTCTCCTTCACATCCAAGACTGCCTAGACCTCAGAGATGGAAGCCCACTCCCTTGGCTCCCAGCCTGCACCCTGGCATCTCATCCTGCAAGGCGAAGCCCTGACTGGCCTTGTCTGACACTGTCAGCCAAAATGCTGAAGGGCAGCTTCCACAACATCCCCAACCCTAATCATGCAACCCTGATTGGAAACTGAGGTCCAGAAAGGGCTGTTCTATACATAGCTAACCAGAGTTGAGCTAAACCCCAGGCCTCCCAGATCCCAGCCTAGGGTTCTTCCCACCCCCATTTTGGAGCTGAGGAAACTGAGCCTCAGAGAGGCTGAAGTAATGGATTAGCCTAGGACCCAGGCCCATGATCATGCGAGAGGAGAGCTCAGACTGGGACTCTGACTCCCAGTCCGGGGCTCCTTCCATCCCACTTGGCAGCAGCTGTGTCCCTTCTAGAGTCTCTTGGGACTCTTGCTTGAGAGGCAGTAGGCATGGGCTTCCCAGGGAGGGCTGTGACCTTTATGGGCTCTCCCAGCCAGACTGGGCCTTTCCTATCACTGGCAGCCTGATCATCCTTAGTCCCTTCCCCACCCAGGGTATCCAGGAAGGGGGGAGACATCCCAGACTTGGATTCCCCTAACACTTGCTCCCAATGTCTAGCTTGGGGAGGTAAGGTAGGGGTTATTTCTGGGTAGGTGCTGTGTGGGCTGCCAGGCTCTGACCCTGCTCCCCTGGCCCCCATCCCAACGGTTCAGCCTGTCCCAGGCACCCTCCTGGTGAGCATTCCAGGTCACTCAGCCACAGCTGGTTTCATTCCTGTGTCAAATGTGCTTTCATCTCAAGGTCACTTTCCAAAGCCCAAGGCAGCACAGCCCCCTGGGATAACCCCAGGACAGCTGAGCCTCCTAGATGAGCCCTCATCTCCCACCCTCTCTGTACACTTCCCAACAGGCCACAGAGCCAAATAGTATAGTTCAAATTCTGCCTCTATTGCGTGCTAGGTAAAGAATCCCTCTGGCCTCCATTTCCTCTTCTGTGTAATGGGGGAACAATGGAAGCCACTTCACAGGGTAGTTGGGAGATTTAAATGAAACAATACACACAAATCACTGAGAACAGTGTTTAGCACGTTACAAGGCTGTGTGTGTGTGCACATGTGTGTGTAAGGATGCATAAGCTTATATGTATAACATACATATGTATACATGGCCTGCACATATGTCTATATATACACATACACATACACATACATATATAACTGTCATTCTTAAACTCCACCCTTTCTCCCACTTCCCCTCTAAATTAAGCTCCAGAAAGAGTTTAACCATTATCAACACGTTTGGCCTCATGGAGCCTGTTTGCCTGGGTTCTGATCCCACAGCCACCATTAACTACCCGTGTAACTTTGGGGAAACTATTTAACCTCTCCATACCTCATTTTCCTCATTTGTGAAATGGTAGTGATAAGACTATCACTTCCCGCAAAGGAGTACAGCATTACTCTGCATTGCACCTCTGCCCAGCAAAATCCTACCTGTCCTTCCAAGCCCAGCTCCAGGCTCCTCTCTTAGGTGGGACTGACCACTCCTCCTCTGGCTCCCATGTTCCCTCTCAGAGGACATGGAACAAAGTCCACTTTGTATTTTCTATGTGTCCATCTCCCCCAGCAGGCTGGGAGCTTCTTTAAGGCAGAAGCTGAGTTGTACCCATTTCTGTTGCAGCCTGAGCTCTGCAGTGGGGATGAATAACACCAGTGCTGGGGTTAACCAGCCATCTACTCCAAAACATGCCAGCTTGGGGGCTTGTGTGCATCACACCCTTCTCAGAGCCTCACTGTAGAGCAGGGATGATAGCTGTGTTCCCTATAATGTTCTTATGAACAGCAAATGTCACCCAAGACTCGTTCTCAGCCCCTGCAGTTCCTTGTGCCCTCTAGCAAATCCTCTTCTTCTCTGGACCTTAGTTTTCTTATCTGTAAAATGGTGATGCAGGATGTGGGGGCCTGGACTCACTGAACAGAGTAGTGCTGGGTACCCAGCAGCAGAAAGAAGGTGATTGGACAGCTAGGAAGAGCTGGGATTTTTGGACGTCCACTGAGCCCAGGCTTCTCCTTGCAAGCAGGAAATGAAGGAAAATGGGGTCCCCCTCTTGAATCATCAATTAATCAATAACTCAGCCCCAGAAGGGGCAGGGCCAGTGACCTCCAGACTGTTTGTTGGCGGCCCAGCCACAATCACCTTGTCTTCTAGCTAATCCACAAGCCCTCCCAGCCCCTATAATTTGTCCCCTGTTGTCTTATCTGCATGGCTCCCTGCCCCCACCCCAAACTCTAGACCTGTGTCCTGTCCTGGACTTTCCCAACCACCCTTGGGCCTTTGCTCAGGGGCTCCCCTCCAGAGCACTCTCCTCCCCCGGCTTCTACCAGCTAAGCTCCCTATAGCTATTCAGTCCCTAAGGCCCCTGCCCCTGAAAAAGCTTTCCAGTGTCCCAAGTCTGTGCTCCCCACCAGGTGGTCTCCCCTCCTCTGGGCCCCCATAACACTGGTCTCTCCTGGGGCACTGGACACTTGTGAAGTTATTTACAGCCTGGGCTTATCTCTCCCAGCCCAGAGGGCAGCTCCTCCAGGAAGGGGCTGGCTTTTCCTCCTCTGCTCTGCCTGCACTGCCAACAGCCCCACAGTGTCTGCACTCCCTCCTGCTAGGGAAGGCCTCTCTCTCCCACCCACCTCTCCATTAATAATTAGTATCTAAGAGAATGCCCTGCACATGTGCACAGCATGTGACAGTAGCAAGTTTCTTTCATGAGCCTCTCCTCATCTGATCTGAGTGGGGTGGAGTATCTCATTCTCCTTTGACAGAGGAAGAAGCTGAGGTACCAAGAGGTAGAGTGACACTTCCCCAAGGTCACCCAGGTGGAAGGGTCAGGACTGTCTTTGTAGATCTCCAGCTAGGTTCAAGAAGACTGGGGCACTAGGCCCCTCGCCAGGGTATCTGTTTCCATCTGCAGAGGTCTCCTGAAACTCAGTGGCCTTTGCACAACTGTCGCTCAGGGCAATTCCATCGCCCTCCATGCCCTGTCTGGCTTCCTCTTTGCAAGCCCAGGGAAGGTAAGGACAGCATTTCACAGGGGAGACAATGGGGTCTCAGTTAGAATGATTTGCCCATGATTCCCAAGTCAACTTGGGTTCCTAGGTCTTTGCGCGCTCCCCCCACCCAGGGAGCCCCTTAACGCCCTCCACCACCCCAGCCACTAGCCCTCCCTCCGCGTGGACGCAGGGTCTCTACTTACAGCCACTTGATGCCATAGCACACGCTGGTCTGCAGTGCTAGGGCGAAGAATAGCGCCTCGCAGACCTGCGGCCGCGCCCTCATCGTCGTAGCGCGGAGGGCGCGCCCGGCGGTCCAGCCCAGGAGTAAGCTGCACCGAAGTCCAGCCGTCTGCACCGCCACCGCCACTCGTCCTGCGCGCTCGCCGCCTGCAGCCGGGGAGAGCAGGGGCGGCGGGTTAAGGCGGCGCGCAGGGCGGGGGAGGCGTTTTATTCAAATTACAAAGGAGGGCTAGGGGCCCCGAGAGGCCGAGCGCTAGGCAGGCGTCGCCTCCCCGCCGGCTGGGGTTCGAGTTAGGTGTGGGCGAAGTGCGGCCGCAGGCGTGTCCACCTAGTGCCGCCCTGGACCGGCTGCGCCTTTGAGCCCCTCGGCCTAGGACCCGGGCAGCAGGCAGGAAGGGCAGGAGGCAACAAAACCAGAGACACTCACAGAGAAGAGCAGAGAGACAGCGAAAAGAGATGGTCAAAGGAAGGTAAAAACCACTGAGGCAGAGGAGAAATCAATACAGACAAAAAGGACGGAACAGAGAACGAGGGGCCCGGGCGCAGGCAGGAGATTCCGGTTCTTATGCTCTCAATATTATCAGTCATATGGCCTGGGCAATTCTCCTTCCCCATTGCGCCTCAGTTTACCTCCTTTGTAAACTGGGGTGATTTGGGCACAATTCACCTTTTATAAAGACCGTTCACCTAACATGATCTCCTTTGCTCCTCCCAGCAACCCCATCTTACAGAGCATAAGACTGACGCTCACAGATGTGAAATGGGGTGTTCAGCTAGGTAGATGCTGGTCCACACCAGGTTTTCTACTCTCAGGTCTACCCAGAGTCTAGTGAGATCAAAGATCCTGAGAAGACAGGAATTAGGGCTTGCTCTGGGCATCGGTTTCCCAGTCTGGGAAGGAGAGCATGAGACACGGGATGGCAAGTCTCTTCGTACAGTTAAAGTCCCTCTTTATCCGCCCGACTTTGGAAGGCCAGGGCTGCAGGCTGAAGCCCAGGCGGGGCAGCCAGTCCTTGGCAATGTAGGCTAGCTCGTGGGGCCCGCGCGATGCCGCCTCTGGCGCCAGGAGGCGCTCTATGGCTGCGGAGGAACAGGTATCCCGCCCGTCCGCAGCCTGCAGAGCAGCTTTCTCCGGCTTTTTTTTTTTTTTTTTTTCTTTTTCTCTTCATTCTCACCTCATTAACTCCCTTCCCAGCTTCTCCCAAATTTACCAACACCTGGCATTCGCCCGGACTCATACACAGACTTATCCCCTCTCTTCTCGGGAGAATCAGAGACAAAGGGATTCCTTTCTACAGGGTTTGAGGAGTTGGAAAAAGGAGGCGCCACCTTAGTGGGGAGCGCTGGAGCCCTTTCCAAAAGGACGCTCTCATCTGGCTCTGTGAGCTTGGGCAAGCCCCCAAGCACCCCCAACCTCAGTTTCCTCTTCAATAAAAACAAGGGACTGGACTTCACACATCTCCTGAGGTCTTTCCAGTAGTCTGCAGGTCTTTGGGCGCCCCTCTGCCTAAGTTTCCACTATTAGTATACCTGTGTAGTATGTACTCGTGCGTGTGTGCCTTAACTACACGCATATTTGAAACTTCACTGTTTTTTGGAGCATTCTGGCATAACTCAGAGGAAGGCACAGAGAAAATCCTGAATTACATTTTTTTCCTGTCCCGCAAAGTCCCTCAGCTAGGTGCCCAGCACAGGGGCGCCAGCGACAAATGTGCCGAGTCTGGGGGGGGGGGGAGGTTATCAGCAGGGTTATTGAGATAACTGAGCTCCCTCCTCCCTCTAGCCTGTATCCAAACCCTTTGTCTTACTAGTTGTCGGAGTTTACGACACTTCTCAAAAGGGGAAAAATATCTGCTCAATATGGTGGGGTGGGGGGAAATCAAAACTCTAATAAATGTCTTCGCCCCCCCCAACTGTGGGCTCCCCCAAGATACTTGGCATTCCTGAGTGGGGAGGGTACAAGGGCTGCAGGAGGAAGGAGGCGCGCGGACTCACAGCAGGGGAGCGTGTCCAGCCCAATTCTCCCAGGGAGAGGGGGGCCGTACAGGTCACACAGCACCCAAGCCCCAGCTACTCCCAGCTCTCTCGGAGCAGCCCTAGTTAATCCAGGTTTCTGCCTTCGTCGCCTCAGTTCGTCGCTGAGAGAGGCAGCAACTGGCCTGAGCCTCTGGGTCCTGACAGATTATTCTTGTCCTGTGTAAGGGAGTTCCGGACAGCCATGTAGGCCTCTGGGTCACCCTCAGCCCGCGCCGGACTCTCGCCTTCCCGAGTCCCCGGCCCGCCAGGGGGCGCTAAGTCCGGGTTGGAGGTGCGATCTGCAGCTGCAGCTGCCCCAGCTCAGTGTCCCCGTCTGCAAATGGGACCAGGTGTAGAGTGCCCTCTCGGTCCTGGTCGTTCTGTGGTCAGCCCTAAACCGCTCGACCAAGGCCCGGCGTGTAGCCTGCCTTGGGACAGGGAATGTTGTGGGACCACGTCCAAGTTCAGAGCGGTTCCCTCCTCCGCGCGATGGAAGAAAGTCCAAACTATTCTGCCTGTAGCGGGCCGGGGCAGGGGACCGCCCCGAGCTGTGCACACGCAGGGTGCCAGGAGCTCTGGAGCCGCAGTCCTGTGCGGCCAGCAGGTAGTCATAAGGGCTGGGCTGTGGAGGTTTGTGGCCCCCTAGAGAGGCCAAGCCATAGGAGACTTACAAGCCTACCCCACCACTACGCTCCCGTGCTAGGCCGGGAGTGGGCACTGTGCGCTGGGGCAGAGTGTCCTAGCGGCGAGTAAGGTCGGTGCCTGGCTGGTTCCGAAGCCTCCTGCAGCGCCGCTCGCAGAGTCGACCCCGCGAGCCAGGGACGTAGAGCGACTGCTTCAAGGTTACCTGTGAGGCGGAGCGAGGCCGCACGACAACCCACCTTTGACCTTAGCCGCAAATCTTTGGAGCTATGTCTGCTCAGCTGCAGATGTTGCGCCAACTCACCCCGGAGATAAATTGTTTTGGAAGTGGGAGTGGTGGGTGGAGGAGCTCAGATCTGTCCGGCTAGCCTGACGCTGCGCTCCTAAGGACGGTGAGGGACACGGAGCCACTTCACGGTAGGGGGTGGGAGATGTGGGGCTTGTCTGCGAGCTCAGCCAGATGTTCAGGGCAGCTCTAGGTGTGGCGTGGGATGCGGGACAGGACTCCTCTCCACCCCACCTCACCCCCAGCCTGAAGCTCAGGTTTGTAAACAAACTCCTTTCTCCCCTTCCCCAGTCGCCTTTAGGGTCCATACTCAAAGCAGAGCTTCCTCCCAGCGCCTCCCAATTTAGTAGGAGCTGCCGAATTTCTCTGCTTTTGCCACCTTCTCCCGCCCCACCAAACACACACCCTCTGTTGCGGGATCCAAGTCCCCCACCCCCGGGATGGCTCGGGCATGACCTCATCCGCGGGCCGCCTGGGAGGGAGGGGTGTCTATTGAGGAGTGGGGACAGGCCAGGAAAGCTCGAGTAGGTACGCAGGAAGTGCACAGCCCACCCCCAATTCTAAAGCTGGACTCTCCCTAAAGCCCGCGTCCCCGGCCCCAAACGCTGCGCTCTGCAGGGGGCCTTGCTCGGAGTCCTGCAGAAGAGAGGTACGCAGGAGGACTTCGTCTGCTTACCCCCGAGTGCGTGCCCAATGAGGTAGCGGCGGGTGCCAGAAGCGCAGTCCCCTTTGGACTCTGGCGACCCCAGCCCTAGCGGGTCCCGGGTGAGCGTTTGCCTGCCCGCTGCCAGCGGCCACCGCTCACCTCTCTGAGCGCTCGCCCGCGCGCCCTGCGTACCCCGCTGTCTCCGCCGACCCAGGAGCGGCGAGCGCGGTTCCCAGCGGGCCCGAGCGCTGTCCGGGTGGGCGAGCAGCAAGGGCGCCCCTCTTCGTGGAGCGCCGCAAGAAGGACGCCGGGGGTCGCGGCCAGCAGCGGCCGGCTGTGGTCCTGCGCTCTCGGCTCCGCTCCGGCTGCTCTCGGCTCCGCTCAGCTGCCGCGGCCTGCACCAGCCGGCCGGTTCGCAGGAGCTCTCCCCGTCTCGCACTCGATCTGCGGCGCCCGCAGCTCCAACTGCTTTATAAGGCGCCGGCGGCCGCTTTGATCCGCCCACGTCAGCGCGCAGAAACCCCACCGGGCGGCTCAGGCCCCACGCGGGGCGGGGTCGGGGTCCCTGAGGACGCCACTGACCTGCCGCCCCCGCGTCCGCCACTCCAGAGAACTTCGCACCCTGCTGAGTTACAAAGGGGGGACGTGCTCCCCACAGCTGGTGTTTACTGAGCGTGCCTGCGGAGTGCCTCCTGCGGCTCTGCGGCGTGTGGGGCCCGGGTTAGGCCCACCTCGAATCTCGAAGCAACCGAGCAAGGAACCTCAACTCGCCAGCGGGACGTCCCACATGGTCTGTCTGGAGCCTGAGCGGGCGTGACAAGGTGTTCATCTCACAGCTTTGTTACTATAGGTTCTGAGACCTGCCTTCATGTCACAGTGCTGGTCCCTAGGGGGCATCTCTCCCGCCCTTTGGTCTCAGTACTGGAAAGGGGGTCAATGATCCCAGACTCCCAGAGAAGAAAGGAGGTCCAGGACTCTACCCTCCAACGTGGGCTGTAAACCTTAGGCGCTGAGCCAGGAGGGCATCCTAGCCCCTGGTGTCTGTTGGGGAGTCTTCTGGACATCGGTCTGGGGACAGCGAAGGACTGGGTTTCAGAAGCTAGAGAGAACTAGGGAGGCACTTCCTGTGCCGTTTTGCCCAGGCTGGGGCAGTGCTTCTGGGACCACTTTCTCCCTTGCTTGGGCTGATCCCACTACCACCATCACAGCTGTGACTTGAACTGATGATGGTTTCATCATCTTGTTTATCCCTCTCCTTCTGTGGGCCCCAATCCCACATTAGTAGAAAGGGACATTAATGAAACTTAATGAGGAGAAGGGCTTGCCTTGGGCCTGATACACTTTTCCCCATTTTTTGCAGCTGTAAATGAAATGGCACTCATAGGCTGCCCCACATCTGTGGGCAAGTTCCTCCACATACAACGCAAACCTCTGGGCCCACAATGCCCAAGGAGCTTCCTAGCTATACAAGTACTCCCACGTGCAGACAGCCAGTCTCCCTGACACACAGGGGTAGGAGATATCACCCCACAAAGACTAACAAACACGTTCAGGGGATACTTGGATACATCATCTGCCCATACACTCAGTAGCACATAGGTGTGAAATGGCCATACACATGTCATTAAGATGAGAATGAACACACAGACTACACCCAACCAGTTCCTACACAAACACATATGTGCTCCCATGCATAGAGTGAGAACACATAGCTCCCAAGCATGCATCACTAACACAGTCACAGCAATATCCTTTCAAACACACGCTGTGACACCCCTATCTCCTATCCCAGAGTACTGAGCCAATCCCAGTGTCAAAGGAGTGGGAAGACAGTGGGGCTTTGGGTAAGGAATTTAGGAAGAGGGGAGGACAAGGCTGTTCCATCTAAGAGGCTGGGGCAACGGTGTCCGGGGGCTCAAGCGTATTAGGTCCCTGCTATAAGGCACTCTGGCCACCACAGTCAGAGCCTTTGCTCATTTGCGAAGCTCAGCCACTTGCCTCCAAAGATTTGCATAAAAAGTCCTTCTGCCACTAATCTCTTGCTGGCTCTCAGCTAGAGTAGCAATGGAAAGCAATTTGAAGTCACCTAGACTTGGGTACCAATACAGATTGTGCCCAATTTTATTTTTAACTGTGTGATCTTGAGCAAGCTGTCTAAATTCCTAAGACTTAGTTTTCTCACCCATAAAATGAGAATAATACAATCCCATGAAATCTTATACATTCTTCAAGATCAGGATTAGTACCTCCATTTCATCTGAACCCAGATCTCTTTGCCTGAGTCCACTACAGCTGGTGGCCCCTAATGAACAGAAGGAGGAGGATAGTGACTTTCCATTGTCTCATGAGGAGTTAAGGAAAGCCAGGAGATCCCAGGACTCCTGAAGTCCAGCCCTGCCCCCTCCTGTCCTATGCCAGCCACTCAGCTCTATCCTGTGGGTCAAGACTCAGTCATCAGCTAGGATTAGAGTGCCCCGGGGTGGGAGTGCAGGCAGGGTCATAAGGAAGTGGTGCCAAGAGCTTGGATTAAAAGTCAAGGGAGACCCAGGGCAAGGGTCTGCCCAGTTTCAGCATTTGTATAATAGGGAATGCAGTAGGATTGTTTTTGGGGTTTTTTTGTTTGTTTGTTTTCATCTTTAGAACCAACTGGCTTTCTCCCTCCGGTCTTTGTCAAGGACCTCTGTGTGTCAGGCCTATGCTGGCCACCTGGGCTGTTGGCCACCTGGTCTGCAGGCTCCTCTTCAGGTTCTGAGTGGGGCAAGGAAGTCTGGCTCTTGGCTGTGGCTGCTATGGATGTGAATGATTTTCATTTTCCTCAATCACCCCAGTAATTCTGGTTATCTGATCAACCAGTCGTGCTGGGGGCTTCCTGTCTGGCACACACATTCCCAACCCCCACCCCCGCCCCAGCACACAGCCTGCCCAGGTAGGTACCGGCTGAAAGGACACGGGAGTGAGGGCAGCCACACTTCCATTTTCCCCACTCACCTCTGTTGACCCTTCTACCCACCTTCCTTCCCTTGGGGCTAAAACCTTGGTGGAGATGGTGGTGTCAGTTGGCTATTTCCAGGGATCCTGGATGGGGGCCCTGGAGAATTGGTTGCAGTCCTAGGTGCCATCACTAGTTTGCTGTGTGATAGCAGGGGGGTACCTTGCTCTTTCTCGGCCCCAGTCCTCCCTTTGTAAGTGAGGGGGTAGAACTACATATTCCCCAAGGGCTTTCCAGCTCTGGATCAGGTCTTGGGCCACCTGACTCTTACCTTTGCCATAGGAGGAGCCAAGAATGTGAATAAAGGAAGCCCACAGGTACTGTCCAGACCCCAGGCCACCTGGCAGGTGCTGCCTTTCCCAAACTACTTTTTGAGATCTCTTCATCTTGGCCCTGGATAAATTTGGAGGCAGGAGGCAGGGCAGAGGCCTCATCACATCTCCCAAGTGGACACACAGACCCACAGACCAAAGGTGCTGTTTTCTAAAGGTGCCTTTAAAAAAGGATTTCCTAGGAGGCACAGAAAAGCAGTGCAGCCCAGCTGTCTCCTGCCCTGAGGCCAGATCTTGCAGGGAGGGCAGGAGTGGGGACCAAATAGCAGACCTGTCCTCAGAGCACCTGGGCCTGGCTCTCACATTCACCTCCTCCACTTAGGCTCTCAGGGAAGCCACTCTACCTCTGTGATCCTTGGTTTCATCATCTGCAAAATGGAAAACCACTGAGTCTTCTCAAGGCTATTGGGAGATAACATTATAGGAAAGAGATATTAGTTGAGTGAGCCCCTGCTGTGTGCCAAGTGGCTGCTGTCCCTGTGAGTGGGATGGGCCTTGCTCTGCAGATGAGCACAGTGGGCCCCTGGTGTCGGTGACTTAGGCAGGAGCTGTCAGTGAGTGGGCTGGCTGCACACTCAGGTCTGTGGCCCAGGAGCCTTTGCCTGCCACCCATGAGAAGGCATGTTCTCCTCCTCCTCAGTTACCTCAGGGGAAGTATTGTTATTTTACAGGGCTCAGGAAGCAAAGCAGGCCTGAGGGGCCAGGGCCAGTCAGGTTTCTTTGCTGGGTGTACATAACAAAATGCTACCTGTCATGTCTACTGAGGGTGTCACTTCTGAAAGGCCACTTTCAACTCTTGGTTGTTTAATTGTGGTGGTGGCTGCTCAGGAGACAATGTGTTTCTCAGGCCTCTCTCAGCTCCAGGAGAGAAACCCAACCCTGGTCAGCTCAAACACCAGAGAAAATGACAGGTTCATGCAGCTGAGGAGGAATTGGGGTGTCTGGTGACCTCAGCAAGAGCTGCACTTATCAGGGCCTGGGCTGGCACTGGGGCCATGGGCCCTCAGAACGATGTGCAGTCAGAAACTCGCTTCTTGCTGCTCTTGTTGAGCTCATCTGGGCCTCATTCTCCCCCCACACCCCTCCCATAGATGAGGCCACCAATAATAGCTCAGTTAAGAATTCCTGTCAAATGAGACCTCTGTCTCCTTGGGGCCGTGTACCAGTCCTAGGGAAGGTGGGTGATTGGCCTTGCTTGAATCACATGCCCTCCCTTTGATTTACAGCTGCTATTGCCATGGGGAGGGGGTCCTGGGAATGGCCAGGAGGCAGTACTTGTCACCTGAAGAAGAAAAGGAGGCAGGTGCTGTTGCTCAGGCTGCTAATCCTAGCACTCCTAGAGGTCAAGGTGCATGGATCACCTGAGGTCATGAGTTCGAGACCAGCCTGAGCCGGAGTGAGGCTCTGTCTCTAAAAATAGCTGGGTGTTGTGGCAGGCACCTGTAGTCCCAGCTACTCCAAGGCTGAGCTCAAGAGTTTGAGGTTGCTGCGAGCTGTGATGCCACGGAATTCTATTGAGGGTGACAAAGTGAGACTGTCTCAAAAAATAAAATTAAATTAAATTAAAACTAAAATAAAATTTTAAATGAAGAGGAAAAGGAGGAAGCATTGGACCACTGGGGTGTTTGTGCCTGGGTGGCAGTTCTTTCCACAGTTGGACTCCCAATTCCGTCTCTGCCCCTGACAGGAGAGAGGGGACATTGTTCAAGTTTCACCCCCAACATGAACAGGGCCAGAGACCCACCATGCCTAGTGCCCCATTGTACACATAGAGAAACTGAGGCTGAGAGAAGGGAGCAATTTGTCACATAGGGCAGGAAACAGAGAAGTCAGGTCTCCTGATGTCCAGCCCACAAACCATGCAGCCCTCTGTCACTGGTTCTGAAACCTTTCTGGAAAGGCCAATGAGACAGTTTTTAGTGGCACCAATTCCTCCCATCCTAGGACACACAAACCCTTTAGATTGCATCTAAAGGTGACAGTCATGTCCCAGCCCCTGATCTGGGCTGACCTCACCGCTTGGCCAGCGGGTATGGCCCAAGGGGGCTGCATGTGTTCCAGAGCTCAGGCCTTAAGGGCTTTGCTGCTTCTGTTCTTACCCTCTCAGGTCCCAGCCCAGTTGCAAAGCCACACACTAAATGATACCAGGCCAGTGCAGAAGGCAGCCCTGTGTCCCAGCAGAGCCCAGCCTTAGCTGGGCCACCAGGCAAGTGCAGCCATACCACAAGCCTAGCAAGGTCAGCAGAACTGCCCAGTTCGGCCCACAGAATGCTTTTGGGCCATTAAACCTTGACATGGTTCATTATGTAACAATAGAAACATGAAGCAGCCAGTCTTTTTGTTGTTGTTGATACAGAGTCTCCCTATGTCACCCTTGGTAGAGTGCCATGACGTCACAGCACACACCAAACTCAAACTCTTGGGCTCAAGTAATTCTCTTACCTCAGCCTCCAAAGTAGGTGGGACTACAGGTGCCTGCCACAATGCCGGGCTACTTTTTGTTACAGTTGTCATTGTTGTTTAGCTGGCCTGGGCCGGTTTGAACCTGCAACCCTCAGTGCATGTGGCTGGCACTGTAACCACCATGCTATGGGTGCTGAGCCGAAGCAGCCAGTCTTGAAGCGAAAAAGGTAAAAACGTAATTATTTGTCTAATGTCATTTTAGGGTTGGGTCACCCCTCTCAAAACCTCTGGTGTTTCTGGCCACCATTACCTCCTGTCATATTTCTCCTGATCTGGGGTGGCATCCCCCAGCAGCATTCACCACTGCATCCCCCATGCTGCATTAGGGCTAGGTGGACAGTAGTTGCTCCAAAGTTGCCAGATGAATGAGTGAATTTTTCCTTATCCAGCCTCTCCTTGCATAAGCCCAGGGATGGGGGCTCAGTTGCTCTAAGACAGTCTCTTCCCAATATGGGGTGGCTCTGTCTGGGGGAAGCTCCTCTTCCACCTGGAGCAGATAACTGTGACTCCACCAGGGGCCCTGGCTCTCTTCCTGGGGTTTTCGCCTCCATATGACAGTCTTGGGTACATCACAATGGTCCCTGGAGTTGCAAAGCAGCACAATTTCATTTACTAATAAGCAAGTATTATCAGGTACACGGTGCCCTGGGCACAGACGTAACCTTAAGGTAATGTTTCCACGAGGGCCTAAAACAAGACTGGGTTCTGGGATCACACAATTTGGAGTTTCAACTCCAACTTAAACTCTGTATGGAAAGGACACTTCCCACCTCTGAGCCTCAGTTTTCTCAACTGGAAAATAGGAGGAGTGAAATTTACTGCCTAGTGTTTCTGTGGGGCTTAAAGAGGAGATGATGTATGTAAAATGCTCAGCGAGTAATGGTTCCTTGATAAAGGTTAATTCCTTTTCTGCCAGGTACATAAACATTTCCAGATGGAGAGCTCATCTGTACTTAGCATTCGTGTCTATATAAATAATATGCAGGTGGGAGAGGAATTGTCAGGTTGCTGGGGGTGGGGGAGTCAGGGAGACGGAGTGAGCAAAGGCAAGGGGGAGAAGTTTGATTTCAGTGCCACCAGCAAAAAGAGCAGCAGGAGGGAAAACTCTGGGAGAGGAATACAGGCCCATGCCACTGAGGGCCTCAAAGGCTGGGCAAGGGAGCTTGTGCTTTGCTCAGGTGGATAGGAGGAGGTCTGAAGAGGGGGCAAGGTCAGATGTGAGATTCAAGTCTGGGGCAGGTCTCAGAGCTGATCAGAGGCAAGGTAAGAGGAAGTCCTGTAGTCTGAGACTACAGGTAGCAGCAGGGTGGCCTGGGCCCATGCGAACCTGCCCACTGAGATGGTAGCTGGGTCACGGGCACACCTGCCTTGGGAAGCAGGGCGCTTTCCTCTGGCTCAGCACCTCTATGCTGCATCTTCAGGGGAAGAGCACCAGCACCTTTTCTGTCTCTTTTGATCTAGGAACAGACCGTGAGGGAGGATATAGGAAAAGGCCTAGACTGGCTCTGCAGCCAGAGGAATGCAGGGTAGACTCTGGTGAGGATGCAGTCAAGTTCCTCTCAAGGTCTGTTTATTCATTTTAATAACCATCCCAGATCTTGAGACGAACTTTACCCTTTTCTAAGCCCTGTTACAGTTACGGGCTCCTTTGAGCCTTGCAGCTGCCTTGGGAAGGAGAGAGGCTGGGCAGAGATGGTTAACTCTAAATTTAAGATGGGGAGACCTAGGCCAAGGAAGGAAAGTGACCTGCCCAGGACTACACAGAAAGTGTGTGGCAGAGCTGGGCTGTCATCAAGGCCTCCTGCCCCCATTCCTATCCTGACTTGTCTGTGGCACTGAAGGACAGGCAAGACATTCTCACCCCACCCCCACCCCCACTCTGGGTGAAGATTGAGGGGACCCAGAAAGAGGTTGACAGCTGTCAGCAGACAATAGTTAACTCAAACTGACAATTTAATTGTGAAAATGTGGACAAGGTATAGTTATGTGCAAGGAAATCCAGACGGTCTGGGCCCCTGGGGAGCCTTGGCCAGCACCCCAGTTGCTGGGGAAACAGGAGAGGGTTGGGGATGATGTCACTAGACTCTGAGGTGGAGGTGTGGGGAGGAGCCACCCCTCCACCTCATTGGAGCTGTGGGCCTAATGACAAGCTTTTTAGTCCCTTCCTGTACGGGATAGGGCAAAAGATCGCTGGGGTGGAGGGTGACTTGGCCAAGGTTACACAGAGAGTCAGTACCTGAGCTATCCTTGTTCAGGTGGCTGTGTCTATTTGTCCAGCTAGGCTGTGGACACCTAGAAGATAGAGCTGGGTCAGAGTCATCTGTGGGTCCTCATGCCTACCTAGCACAGGGCCTTGAAAACTCTGCAGAAAGGGCTGCTTGACCCCTTTACACAATAGGGAGTGTAGGCCACCCTGGGAGGTAATGCTTGAATTCATAACAGCCTTACCTGAGCTAGAGCCCTGGACAGCTCTCATTGGCTCAAGGATCACCAAGCTCAGAAAGAACAATTCACTAGGTCAAGGTCACCTAGCAGGTGGGGCAGCGCCACGCTGACTCTGAGTCCAGAACTATCAGAGGTCAAGTTCTTTCTCATTCCCACAGATATGACATCTTACATAATTCTTACTCAGGAGAAGTGGTCCTTCTCACTACCATTTCTCTTAATCCTAGTGTAGGGGTCTTTGAGAAGCCCTTACTTTCTGAAGCATTTTCTCAGAATCCCCAGCTTCAGACTTAAGGCTACACATCAACCTACCTGAAGCATCAATAACAATGATAATGACCATGCTTAGCATGGCTCCTACCATGTGCTAGGCTCTGGGGTCCTTATCTCAGATATTTACAACTCTATGGGCTGGGAGTTGTTTTTACTTTGCAGTCCAAAAAACTGAGGGATGGGGTTGTTGTGCTTGCCTATACACACACAACCAAGAAGTAAAAATGCTTGGTTTTGGACCCCTGGTCTCTGCATCCAAACACCGTGACTGCCTTCGTCCCTGGCTAGTGGGTCATTGATAGTGGCCTGTGTTGTCCCTATGGGAGGGAGCAGCTGAGTTTTTGGCCCCTTTTACCCACTTCTAAAAGCATCCTTCCCTTCCATCCCCCCACTGAGTTTCTGAAGGCACTGCTAGTCATAGAGACTAGTCCCTTAGTAGAGAATTTCATCTTCCTAGCCCCATAATTAACCCAGGTAGTGTGACCCAACTAGACCAAACAGAGCCATTTTCCTGGGATTGCATAATTGGGTTCTGGGAGAAAGCAGTTAGCTCCACCTTGAAATACAAGCTCTAAAGGTATGATTGATCAAAGGTATGATTGATCTCCAGAGCTTCCAGCTCAATGTTCCCTGCCATGTGAGGAAGACAAGAAGAATGAAAAGGAAGAAAAGGAACAGATTGGGTGAGGAGGTCATTTGAGTCCCTGAAAACACCCTTACTTTTCCCAGCTATGGGGCCAGTGAAGCCATATTTCCCTAGGCTCACTGGAATTGGGTCTCCCTCTACTCTTGCAATTGGAGAAATCTTCCTATTGCCTCTGCAATGTGCTGTGTGATTGTTACAAGAGGTGCAAGATTAATAAAGATTCTTGTTCTCCAAGAACTAACAATATAGGCAGGAGGTAGGTAACAATAGTTCTGGGTTCTAGTCCCTGCTCTGTCTTAAACATGCTTTGTGATCCTTTCCCTCTCTAGGCTTTAATTTGTCCATCTTTAACATGAAGGTGTTGGGGCAAGGGGATTGGCTTAATGTCCTGCAAGATCTCCTCCAGATTTGCAAAACCACCTTTAAAAGAGAGAGAGAGAGAATGAATTCACACACACAATCCCATACAGTCACTTTTTTAAACCAGTTCAGTGGCTTTTCATATATTTATAAAGTTGTGCAATCATCATCATTTTCCAATTGCAGAACATTTTCATCCATCACTCCAAAAAGAAACTCCATATCCATTAGCAGTCATTCCCTATTTCACCCACCAGCCCCCAGAAAGTGCAAATCTCCTTTGTGTGGTCTCTGTGGATTTTCCTATTCTGGTCAATTTAAATTCGTTTTCAGGTTCATCCATGTTGTAGCATGTATCAGTATTTCTTCATTTCTTCTTATGGCTGGATAATAGTCCACTGCACAGATACCACATTTTTATCTATCCATTCATCACTTGATGGCCATTTGGGCTGTTTCCACTTTTTTGGCTATTATAAATAATGTTGCCATGAACATTCACATGCAAGCGTTTTTATGAAATATATGCTTTCAGTTCTTTTGTGCATATGTTTAGGAATGGAATTTCTGGATCATATGGTAACTCTATATATCTTCTGGGGGAACTACCAAACAGATTGGCTGTTCCATTTTACATTATCAGCAATATATAAGGGTTCCAGTTTTTCCACGTTCTTGACATTTGTTATTTTCAGCCTTTTTATGATAGCCATCCTAGTAAGCATGGTTTTGATTTGCATTTCCCCAATGATGTGGAGGATCTTTTCATGTGCTGATTGGCCATTTCTGTTTGTATCTGGAGAAATGCCTATTTAAATATTTTACCCATTTTACAAATTGGGTTATTTGTCCTTTCCTTACTGAATTTTAAGTATTTTGTATGATAGGATACTAGAGTCTTACTACTTTATGATCTGAGCTCTATCTTTTCATTTTCTTGAGAATGTCCTTTAAAGCAAAAGTTTTTAATTTTGATAAAGTTCAATTTCTCTATTTTAAAATTTGGTTTGTTTCTGTTTTGGGCATGATATAAAAATAAACATTGTGTAATTCAAGGTCATGAAGATTTACATCTGTTTTCTGCTAAAAGTTTTCTAGTTTTAGCTCTTCCATTCAGGTTTTTGATCTATTTGGAGTTAATTTTTGTAAGGTATAAGATAGAGATTCAACTTATTCTTTTGCTTGTAGAAATCCAGTTGTCCTAACATCATTTGTTAAAAAAACTATTTGTTCTCCATTGAATTGTGCTGGTACTCTTATCAAAAATTAATTGACCATAAATGTATGGGTTTATTTACACAATTACCTGTTAAGTGACATCCAGGATGTAAGTTATAGTAGAGTCCAAGTAGTGAAAACCATGTGAGAGGTGGTATGGCAGAGGGAAAAGGATGAATGAGAAATTTGAAGTCCTGCAGACCTGTGTTCCATTCCAGATCTGCTGAAATGGAGCTGCAATCCATTTCATTTTGTCTTTTAAGAAATGATATAATATGTCACACTGGACAAATTCTCATTAAAAACACTAGTATCGGAATGTCCCTGAGCCTCTATGTCCTCTTCTGTCATATCTAAGCCCCAGAACTGGTATGAGGCCCAAAGTGGGAGAGGAGGGAGCAGAACAGTATTCTAGGTGGGACCAAGGACACCAGCAATGGCTGGGAGGTGGGACAGTGCAGGGAGTGTGAGGTGGGAGCATGGCAAGGAGCCGATAGGCCAAGAAATGGTGCAGAGAGGCTGTCTCTTGGCCTTTAGTTGGTAAAAAAAATTAAATTTAAATTAAAAAAAAAAACACAAAAAAACCCCACAGAGATTCTGGTGCCTGAGTCACGGCTTAGAAGACAACTCCCACATCCCCCTGGGGAGCCCCATGGAGGAGAGGCCAGCCATGACCTCCAGGCGTGCCTTCCACCATGGGCTAGCGGTGAGCAGGCTGCATGTGACACTGTTGGCTCTGCTCAAGTTGGGGCTGGGAGGCTGTGCCTAGAGAGCATGGAGGGCGGGGTCAAACAGGGGGCCTTTTGTGTCTTACTTTGTGTGGAAGTGAGCAAGACATGTAGGAAGTCAGGGAAAGGAAAATGAAAAAGGAAAAAGCCTTCAAAACATGCCCACTTGTTGAGCACCTACTATTTGCCAAAGGCACTGTGGCCTTCACCTCATCTTTCAGCCACTGGGGGAAACAGGAGTTATGAGTGCCGTTTCATTTCACTAGACAGCAACCTGGGTCAGAAGGTAGCAGGTGATAGAGCTAGGATCGGAATCCTGTCCCATCTGTCCTAAGACACATGCTCTTCCCATAATGCCAAGCTACCCTAGAGAGAGACAAAGGGCAAGAGAGGGAGACCCAGCAGAGGGAGAAAGTCACACAGAGAGGAAAATAAAGAGAGGCACAAATGAAAAATAAAAGTGAAAAGAGGGCAAGGCCCTGGCCCCGCTGAGGCCTGGGGCAGGTCCTCAGGGACTAGCTGAGGGTGGGGATGGCCAGAAATTGGCTCATCCGACCTGGAGCCAAGAAACATGAGATGTAGTGGAAAAGTTCTCATCTCAAGATACTGGTGAGGGGGAAACTGGCACAGGGGGAGTAGGGTCTGCCTGGGAAGAGGAAAGCACTTGGCAACCAGTGGCTGCCAAGCAAGGCCATCATCTGGCTCACATAACTGCTGTGCTGCCGCTCGGGTTGACAGGTCCTTGTTGCTATCCGAGCAGAGCAGCAGGCCTGGGGCCCCAACAGAGGGAGTGATACCCAGGCCTTTGTGGAATGCTGGTTGTTCTTAGGATGAACCCCTTCACATGGCCTGTAGGTAGGGTGGCTGTATAGTTCATTGTTTAAACTGGGACACTTAAAAGAGTGGGACAGCAGACATAAACCGATATGTAGGGGGTCCCAACCTCTCAGGTCCTGCCCTCTGCCCGCCATCCTCACTAGCCTTCCTCGGCAGCCTCTTAGGGCTTTGGCATTGTCTGGAAGACACACCCTGCCACACCACCAACCCCTCTCCATACCCCTCATTGTTCTACACACACTGAAAACTCAGCTTCAGTGAGGCCAGTGCCCTCATTAAGCTAGTCAAGACACTGTGAGCTTTTCCTTCATGGCATTGATCACAGTCACAATAATGAAATAAGTGCTTAATTGGTTTCAAAGTCTGTCTCCCTCCTTAAGGGCAGGCTGGGTCTGACCTGTGCACTGGGGCATCCTGCTTGCCCAGCCCTAAGGCCCTAGTACATAGACCTCAACTCTCCCAAGGTCCCCTGTACTGCCACCGAGTTGTGTGCCCATGCTTGTGTTTTGGTTTGTTCCCTATACAAGGAAAAGAAAGAAAAGCAGGAGCTAGTCCTAACAAAAACAATAACCTCCTGGGTGCAATGTGATTGCAATGTGATTTCTTCCACAGACTCTGGCCTCAGTGCGGCCTGACTCAGGGGCTCAGGCTGGATTTAATGCCGAGTGATGGCAATGCTGAATATCACCGTGGTGGCTCATGGAGAGTCAGAACTGGAAAGACCCTTAGAGATCATGAGGTACTATGTAAGTGCTGAGTTCAGGTCCCAGGCTAGTAGAGGCACCAAAAAAATATTAGAGGTCATCTTGCCCAACTAACCACTTAAAAAGAAAAAAAAAAGCGCTGGGGTTTACATGTATAATTCACCTTATTATATTCACAAAGTTGTGCAACCATTATACTAATTTTAGGACATTTTCATCACCCCATAAAGAAACCCAGACCCAGTAAGTCACGTCCCCACTTCCTCTCCTGTCGTCCCCTAGCAAACATCAATCATCCTAGTTTAAAGACGGGGAAAGTGAGGCTCTGAGAGGGGCAATGCCTGATTTGACATCGCACTGCCAGCCAGCTGTGGAGCCAGGCCCGGGGCCCAGGCCTCCTGACACCCAGCCTGCTGTGGTCCAGTGGCAGGTCTGAGCTCTGTCGCACCCTCAATTGTGTTCTGGTGCTTGACATGAGACAGGTGTTTGGCAAAGGCCTGCTGACTGGAGTCTCCCAGGTAAGATGTGATGGTACTATGTATAATTGTTCCCTGAACCATCCAGGTCTGTCCATGCTCAGAGTAGAGTTGGGAGTTGTGAGGTGTAGGAGAGACACTGGTGTTCCCTGAATCTTCAGTAGCCAAGGTCCTTTCACAGCTGAGATGGCCCTTCCCCCAAATGACACCATGGCCACCACCTCCTTCAGTGACCTCTCAAAGACCCCCTTCTTATGAGGCCTTCCCTCAACACCTTATTTAAAACTGTGATCAGACCCTGCCCCGGCCACTGGCACTCTCCATGCCCCCTGCCCCCGGGTGGAGTTTTCCTCCACAGTACTGGCCATCACCTAGCTGATGTCCTATGTCCTTCTTAATCTGGTGATTATCTGCCTTCCCTGTCTTCACTACAATAGCTCCATGCTGCCAGGATTTTTCTGCTTTACCCACTGCTGTCCTTCAGCTCTTAGAACTGTGCCTGTCATATAGGTGTCTCATAAATATTGGTTGAATGAACAACTCAATGACTATTACTGCATTTGATTCTTATCAGCAATAATCAGCGGAAGGCCTGTTATGCCTGGTCTGCTGATGGCAAACTGAGATCCAGAGTGGTCATCTGGGAATTAGACACAGGCCTTTGTCTCCCCTAACCTTGGTCCTGTCAGGGGAGCCTGGTGTGGGTCAAGGTGGCATCAGGTAGCAAAGGCCAGGTTTCCAGGGTCTTCCATTGTTCTTAGGATCCCAGAATCAGAGTCAGTTTCTGAACACAGCCTTTACCACTTCATGTAGTAATTTAGCAGCTTTCACATTCCATGCCAGCCAAAATGGAAAAAGAGAGAAAAAAAGTCAGTGCTACTTTTTTAAATGGTCTTAGATCTGTGAGCTTCAACCTGGGAACTGCTATCAATGATGTCATGGGCCCCAAGGCCCTCTGGGCAACGTTACTGACACTTCATACGGTGGGCTGGACCCAGGGTCCACACTCCTCTTTCCAGAGCTATGTAAGTGACATGAGCAGCGGCTCTGCTGACAACCCAGTCTCAGATGCCAGAGCCAGGTTGGAGCCAGGCACACTCTGGCTGATAGCCCAGGAGAGCACCATACATTGTTGCCCAAAGATCCCTCTCACAGGATCTAGAGTCTTAGAAGGCAGAGCCTAATAAGAATGAGGTGGGAGTAACAGCTTCCCTGTAACTGGGCTCGGCGAGTCTGAGGAGACAAGACTCCAGACATCTCTGGCCAGCGGGATCTGCCTATGATCATCCCTTTGAGGATACAGGGAGCCAGCAAGGGACTTCTGGACCCCAGAAGGAAGACAAAAACAGTGGAAAACTGGCAAGTGGCTGCGTGTGTTCGATCAACCTAATCACGCCGGCAACTGTGAGTACAAGCAGCAGGGAGACTGCAAACTGGAAAGGCCTTACCTGTGAACTTTTTTGGTGTTCTTGGACTTGGCGCTCAGTTGAGATGCCTTGGGGAGAGCTTGAGCAAATGTGTGGAGAACTTTCGGCATTGTCTGGGGCCCCAAAATGAGCCACTGAAATGGGCTCAGTGAAAGCCATTGTGTGGAAAAACTGCTCCGGCTAGCTTTGCCCTCAGGGTCCCAGAGCAAGGATCAGCGGGAAAAACATAACCTAGTGACTGAGCAGCTTAAAGGCGGGGACTGAACTGCCTCACAGCCCTAATCCTAAGGGGCAGAGTGAGACGGTTTTGGCACACTGGAGCCTTGGGCTGTTGCCTTGGGTAGAGTGCCCTGACGTCACAGCTCATAGCAAC
>CAUYPK010115991.1:0-18059 GCA_963574355.1 Loris lydekkerianus | reverse complement strand
CTTAGAATGGGTACAGGCAAAACTTACTAAAGGCAGAATACAAATGTCTACATACAATAACTAAGAAAATGCCATGAAGGCTATGTTGAACAGTTTGATGAGAATATTTCAGATTGTATATGAAACCAGCACATTGTACCCCTTGATTGCATTAATGTACACAGCTATGATTTAATAATAATAATAAAAAAGAAATAACAAAACAAAAAACCTCTGTGCTCTCTTCTTTGGTGCTGGCAGGAATTCCAACCATGAGCACTGGGTATCCTCACCCTGGCCCCACCCCAAGATCACAATAAAAGCCCCAAGCAAGTCCACCTTTCTGGCTCTATCCAGCCATTTTCTGACCAGCTGAGAGATCTTACTTGCTCACACAGCCTCAACTATGTAATAAAACTTTTTCTTTTGTTGGGGAAACATTCATTCACCCATGGAAAGGCACCTTGATGGCGCCTTGAGGACAGTTTGACAGTATCTACAAACAATTTATTATTTTTTGAGACAGTCTTACTTTGTTGCCCTCAGTAGAGTGCCATGGAGTCATAGCTCACAGCAACCTCAAACTCTTGTGCTTAAAAGATTCTCTCGCCTCAGCCTCCCAAGTAGCTGGGACTACAGGCACCCACCACAACGCCCAGCTATTTTTTTGTTGCAGTTTGGCCGGGGCCGGGTTTAAACTCACCACCCTTGGTATATGAGGCCAGCACCCTACCCACTGAGCCACAGAAGGTGCCACCCTATTTTTCTTATTTTTTTTTGAGATAGTCTCAAGCTGTCGCCCTGGGTAGAGTGCTATGGCATCACAGCTCACAGCAACCTCAAACTCTTGGGCTCAAGAGATTCTCTTGCCTCAGCCTCCCAAGCAGCTGGGACTACAGGCACCTGCCAGAACGCCTGGCTATTTTTAGAGATGATGTTTCACTCTGGCTCAGGCTGGTCTCGAACCTGTGAGCTCAGGCAATCCATCCACCTTGTCCTCTCAACTGCTGGGATTACAGGTTTGAGCCACCATGCTGGCCCTTCTACAAACAATTTAAATTAGTATATGAGAAGTAGAGAATAGGGAGACATTTGTTAAAGGATACAAAATTATAGCTAATAGGAGGAATAATTTAGTGTTCTATCCTACTCTAGGATGACCAGAGTTAATGATATATGTAGTTTCAAATAGCTAGGAGGAAGATATTTGGACATTCCCAACACAAAGATATGGTAAATGTTTGAGACGATGGACATGCTAATTACACCAATCTAATCACTATGCATTATATGTACTGAAACCTCAGTATGCATCTATGAGTATATATAATTATTTGTCAATCAAATTTTTAAAAAACTGAACAAATGACAGAGAAAGGAAGAAATTTTTTTATGGCAGAAGCTGTCGTTTGAGAAGTCAAAGAAATGAAATTGAAAAATAAAAATAAAAAAATCACTAAACATTTTCTAAATAAATGTAGAAAATTGTTTAAAGCTATAGGCCAGGCTTGGTGGCTCACTCCTATAATCCTAGCACTCTGGGAGGCCATTACTGGTGGATTGCTTGACCTCAGGAATTCGAGAGCTGCCGGAGCAAGAGCAAGACCCCATCTCTTTAAAAATAGAAAAAGTAGGCGACGGCACGTGCACTCCGGGAGGTAGTTCTGGGTGGGAAGCCCCAGTGCTGTGGAGGTGTTCACCTGGCCTGCGATGTCGTACATGCTCCTGCACTTGCACAATGGCTGGCAGGTGAACCAGGCCATCCTTTCGGAGGAAGACCAGGTCAGCATTCAGTTCGGGCATGACTGGGACCTCACCTGCATAAAGATGGACAAGGTTCTTTACAGCATAGCTGAGAAGGTTAAGAATTTTGCAGTTATTTATCTTATGGCTATTACAGAAGTACCTGACTTCAACAAAATGTATAAGTTATACGATTCATGTACTGTCATGTTTTTCTTCAGAAACAAGCACATCATGATTGACTGTTGTCACCGACAACAGCAACAAGATTAACTGGGCCATGGAGAACAAGCAGGAGATGGTGGACATCATACAGTGTACCGCGGCGCCTGCAAAAATCGCGCCCTGGTTGTGTCTCCCAAGGGCTACTCCACCAAGTACAGATACTGAGCATGCATCAGTTTGTGGATAAATATTGTGGAGCTGTTTTTTTATGCAGAGATATTTCAAACTGTTCAGAGCCTTGGGAAGCTTGAAGGCTGGAAGATCTCTGAGATACAATTACAGGGCTTTAACTAGCTGAAAGAAACGTGGTGATAGGAAAAAAAAAATAAAATAAAATAAATAGAAAAAGTAGGCTCAGCACCTGTAGCTTGGCATTAGAGTGCCAGCCACATACACCAGGGCTGGCAGGTTCGAACCCAGCCTGGGCCTGCGAAAACAATGATGACAACTACAACAAAAAAAATAGCCAGGCATTGTGGCAGGCAGCTATAGTCCCAGCTACTTGGGAGGCTGAGGCAAGAGAATCTCTTAAGCCCAAGAGTTTGAGGTTGTTGTGACCTGTGACGCTGTGCACAGCACTCTACCAAGGGTGACATAGTGAGACCCTGTCTCAAAAAATAAATAAATAAATATAGAAAGAGTAGCCAGGTGTTGTAGTGGGCACCCTAGTCCCACCTATTTCTGAAGATGAGGCAAAAGAATCACTGGAGCCCAAGAGTCTGAGGTTGCTGTGAGCAGAGCCAGGGCACTCTACTCACGGCAACAGAAAAAGACAATCTCAAAAAAAAAAAAAAAAGAAAAAAAAAGAAAAGAAAAGAAAAAACCTAAGAGGTCAACATCATGTTGACCAGAAGGAATTTCTGCCCTTCCAGTAGCTCGCAACTGTAATCCTAGCACTCTGGGAGACGTAGGTGTGTGGATCCCTTGACCTCAGGAGTTCCAGATTAGCCTGAGCAAGGGCCAGACCTCATCTTCACCAAAAATAGAAAGATTAGCTGAGCGTTGTGGTGGGCACCTGTAGGCCCAGCTACTCGGGAGACTGAGGCTGGAGGATGTAGGCTGAGGCCATGGCACTCTAGCCTGGGGCACAGGAAGAAACTCTGTCTAAATACAAAAATAAGCATATGTTTGACTAGGCAATTCTACTTAAAAGAATTGCATAGGCAGATAGTGGGTCTAGGTTATAGCTTCAAGGGTCAGAATTACATCAGTTTTCTCAGCACCATACACATAGCAGCTAGCACAATATCTAAAACGTACATAGAAAGTGCTCAAGAAATATTTTTTGAAAGAAATGCTCGCTCCCATTCTAATATTCAAAAATTGGATATAGGCCGGGCATAGTGGCTCACGCCTGTAATCCTAGCACTCCAGGAGGCTGAGGCAGGTGGATTGCTTGAGCTTAGGAGTTTGAAACCAGCCTGAGCAAGAGCGAGACCCCATTTCTAAATATAGCTGAGTGTAGGGTTGGGTGCTGGTAGTCCTAGCTACTCTGGGAGGCTGAAGCAAGACAACCACTTGAGCTCAGGAGTTTGAGGTTGCTGTGAGCATGGCACTCTACTAAGGGTGACAAAGGGAGACACTGTCTCCAAAAAAAAAAAGAAAAAAACTAGATATGATACAAAATCCATGAATAGGGTAACTGATAAAGCATTCATGAGATTCTAATAAAATGAAAGAATCAATCTGACCTAGGAAGACATCCAACATGTAGTAAATGAGAAAGGAAAGCGGCAGCACAACGTGATGAGTATGAGCCCTGGTTTATTTGAACTATAGATAATAGTACACAGAAAAAATGGAGAGAAAACCACAGGTAGTCAGTATCTCTGGGGGCTGGATTTATGGGTGACTTACACATTTTCTAAACAAAAAATTTTACAATGAACATAAATAACTTCTGATTCAATAAAATATAACGTTTATTCATTTGGTGTTTTTTTTTAAGACAGGTGATGGGTCAGGCACAGTGGGAGGCTAAGGCAGGAGGACTGCTTGAGTCCAGGAGTTCAAGACCTCATCTCTAAATGAAACTTTAGGCTCAGCACCTGTAGCACAGTGGCTACGGCGCCAACCACATACACCGAGGGTGGCGGGTTTGAACCCGGCCCGAGCCAGCTAAACAAACAATGACAACTGCAACAAAAAATAGCCGGGTGTTGTGGTGGGCACCTGTAGTCCCAGCAACTCGGGAGGCTATGATACCACAGCACTTTACCAAGGGCAACATAGTGAGACTCTGTCTCAAAAAAAAAAAAAAAAAAAAGAGTTTGAGGTTGCTGTGAACTGTGATGCCTGCCATTGCACTCTACCAAGGGCAACAAAGTGAGACTCTGTTTCAACAAATAAATACAATTTAATTTTTAAAAAACTTTTATAATTACCAAAAGAAAAATTTTAATTAAAAAAAAAGGAAGACGTGACAAGAGATGAAGAGGCTAAGGAAGGCAAGATTAGGGCTGCCAGATGACAGGGACTTGGGAAAGGGACAGGTGATGTCCATTCACCTTGACATTTGACAACCATCTAGAGCAGTGGTTCTCAACCTTCCCAATGCCTTTAATACAGTTCCTCATGTTGTGGTGACCCCCAACCATAAAATTATTTTTGTTGCTACTTCATAACTGTAATTTTGCTACTGTTATGAATTGTAATGTAAATATCTGATATGCAGAATTCATTGTTATAAAGGGGTCGCAACCCACATGTTAAGTACTGCTGATCTAGAATCTGCTCTTCAACTGGTAGGCAACACTCCAAAAGCAGACCTGTCTTGAGAACTGATAAGCTCATAATAGAAAAACATATAGAGAATTTATTAATTTTACCAAGAAATCACAATCATCAGTGTATGTATTCATGCATTGTGACTAGTACATCCATGTGAGTTGATCTACAAAGAGAATCAAACTATATAACTGGGAAGTTCCTTGACATGTAGGATTGATTGCAATAGTTCTGAGGCCCACAACTGGGGTAACTTGCCACAAGAACAGTTGCCTCCTTGGTGTATGACACCTTCATCCCTGGTAGGTTTTAAGTGACACACACAAAATCCTTTGCTAGGTTAATGCTGGCCATCTACCTGCAGCTTAGTGTTTTCCTAGAAAAAGGATGGTGCCTTGATCAGATTTTGCCTTACGAAGTCAAGTCACACTTAATACTACACTAGATCACCTTAATTAAGTGTGGGAATGTTGGCAAATTCAAGTAGGTAATTTCTTGGTTTATTCCTATCTCCCAATTTGTGTAAATTTTACTGATTAGATCTTGAGAAGGTAATCTTATTTTATTCAGTTTTAGTTATTTTTGGAATTGCCCATCCTTCATACACTGTCTACAAAAGATGGAAGGAGGGATGGGAGGAGGCAGGGAAGTCATGGCTTCCATCTGTTATATGCCATCTGCTATATGGCTTAGAAAAAAGTTAAAATGTGAAAAATACAGAACTGGATATTGCCAGAAACCAAATACCTACCTTAGACACAGTATTAAACACTCTACATGATTCTCAATCTTCATGTTTAATTGTGGTACTATTAATCTCATTTTATAGATGAGGAAACTGAGGCATAGAAAAAAATATGTAACTTGCCCTAAGTCAAAGCTTGCACAGTTAAACGTGACTAAGACACATCCATTATATTCAAAGTTTGGAAAGTCTTGAAAAACTCTCAGAATGAAAACAAGACAAATTGAAGGAACAGATATGAAGTTTTCTTCCAGGAAATTTGTGAACAGAGGGAAAAAGATGAGTGGGAAGAGGAGCAAGACACTCCAGGGGCACGGGGTCCTTTTAAGTTTTGGTAGCCCCAAGTGTGGCTACATGTATGAGGGTGACAGACAGAAGAGAGGAGTAACTGCTAGGACTACCAGAAGTTGGGAGGGCAGGGGACTAAGGGGTCATGGGGAGTGGGGGAGAGCCTGGGTTAAAACATGGGGCATTTCCTTCTTTACCTTCTTCATCTGCTACTGAAAAATTTTTCAATGCCCACTGTCAAACGTGTGAGACCAATTCTGATGTAAAAATGAGAAATATTCTCCTCAGAAACAATGTTAGATAATAGGCATTATGGTTTATATACTATAATTTAGGTATACCAAGTGTGCATTAATAGGTTTTGTGGAATTAAGTCTAGAAAATTAGTACCTCGCATTAGCTCTTACTATAGGAAAATGCTACTGAGGAAGAAACCACCATTCTACAAACCGTGACCCTGTTATTATGAGGATTGTATACACTGACTCCTCAGAATGGGGTGCTGGGCAAGAGCATATACTAAGAATATCTGTTACTGCCCCCTGCCTCATAGTCTGCTTTCTGAACAAGTCACACAGGATCATAGAATACCCGAGCGCAAACAGGTTAATCATTCTTTAAAAAAAAAAAAAAAACAACCAAAAAAACTTGCACCCTACCCACTGAGCCATGGGTGCACTCACAACTTTTTAATGTTTAGCTTAAAATAATCAATGATTCTCTGAGACAAGTGGCTGGACATTGTTTTTTTCCCCCATAATTCCCTCCCCTTTGGCACCTACCAGTGAAAATCAAAGAAGACAATCTGAAAACAATTAAAAGGATTTAAAAATTATTTACTCTTTTACTTTTGTTACAATAAATACTTATCAATAATAGATTAAACAATTTTAAATTAAAACCTACTGCATTACTTTTGGGTTTCACAGCAGCAGAAATAAACACAAATCCAGTTGAAAGGGCAAGGCTTCCAGAATCCAGTGGCAAGAAACAGGTCTTGATTTTTAGGGTTAGCAACGTGGAACAGCAATACAGATAATGCAAAAACAACACTGAAATGCACTGGCATACTCTATTAGCATATCACATTATCTGAGAGGTCACAATATTCCAGCTATGTTATTTCAGCAAGCTGTGAAGCTCCCTTTCTGCAAGTGTTGGAGTTCTCCGCCATCAAGCCCATGGGCACAACTGCGGGACGCCTCAACCCTCATGGAGCAGCCATTTTTCTGAATTCTTGTCTTTCTGGCTCACACAATCCCTGGTTAAGGAGAATGGAAAGTGACATATTTAAAGGACTTTTTCTCAAGGACTAAGAAGAACTGGAAGAAGGAAATGGTGTGGCTCCAGGCCAGGAAGAAGCTTCAGAGTTATGGGCCACGGGTAGACTAAGTCCTCATGAAAAAACAAGTCAGATAAGGGTTGACCATTTTGCTGATAATCAAGAATAGACTGCACATACATATGAGAATATACATACATATGTAGGGAATATATGTGTACATATAAAATATGCATATACACACATAGCACACATGACCAGATAAAATAAATGCTACATTATTTATTATGAACACAGCAAGTCCTAGATAGACCATTTACTAATATGTTCAAATAAACTACTTGAGAAGGAAAAAGAACATTTTATGCTTTTTTTCATCTTCCTCTTTTAATATATTCTACTTGTAGTGAACATCTTCTGGTTGTTCAAGTGGTGTTGTTTCTAGGTACCTGAGAAGGGATGACACTGTCCTCTTGTTTCAGAACACTACTGAAAGCCAAGTGCAACAGGACCAAGCTAAACAACTCAATAATTGATACAGCCATGATTCCTGCCACCTACTCTTAGTCACAGAGCATGAAACTTGAGTCAGAAAAGTATCCGTTTCTCTTTCTACAACTGACTACAAATTTAATGTTCTATGCTAGATGGTGGGGAGGAGGAAAGGTGGGCAGCAGGGAGTTCGTACCTTGGCAATTATTCATTGCCTTTGCGTTTACCCGGAGAATATGCTACTGTTAAGAAAAATTGAAATTTGGAGTTCAATACTGAATTCTGCTGTCTTGGCACATTTTGAAATGAGCAAATCATTACACTTCTCCTGAAATGGTTGCTATAATGAGGTTAAGTGATCTCCAAAAAAAGTTAAATATTGTGAGTAGTCTCTATTAGCAGTTATTATTAAACTCAAAGTCTGATACTGAATGATAATAGTAATTGAAACAAATTTATAGAATGCAACAATCACAGACCTTACAAACTAAAAGAGGATCCTTCTGTAACCTTGTTAGTATTAAAGATCAAGAACCTACTCTTTAGATATTAAAAAAGTGCTAATCAAGAATATCGGGATCTACCAAAAAAAAAGAATATCAGAATCTAGAATTCATGGTGAACATGAACTCATGTATAAAAACCAGAAATCAATAATTTTAATTGTTACCCATAGAAACTGCTCAAGAGAAGATCTTAGACAAAGAGATGATGACATCCACACCATTCAGCAATAGTTGGTGTCTTCAATATGGTCTCTAATCTCAGCTTTTAGTATATACACTGCCAAAACGAGTATTCTGTCTAAATTTGATGTAGCAGTTAGGTATACTTGATGGCCATGATCAGCTATGCATGCTTTAAAAAAACAGTTCTACTCTGATTTAGCCTGGCTTTTTAAGAATGGTTCCCTACAGAATAAGACAATGGTCTGCGGAAGACCAGAACAATCCTTCTGTTGTATCCAACTGTATTTTTCTAGAAAGAAAAGTACTTATTCAAATATTCTACCATCAGGCCATGTAGCATTTTCCAATTATGAGAACCTGGCCTTTCTGACCAAATGCAACATAACTCTCCTGCTCAGGCTACTCATGAGAGGGCTATGAATGGCAAAACTTTTGTTGCCTTAAATATTAAGTCATTTTTTTAGCTCTGACTGTATAAAGAGCAGATTTCTACTTTCAAAAAAAAAAAAAAACCCAGCTAGATTACTATTTATTTATTAAAGAGTAAAGCATTACTAGCATGCAGGTTAAAAAGATTACATTTATTTTGCATTATAGAAACACTAGAAATGGATTAGCCAACAAATTCAATTCCCATGGCTCCATGCAAGGAAGAAGGGTATCACCATTTTCTCTGGAAAAGTTAGACAACTATGATTTATCATATACCCTAAAGTAACTGCCTGCCAGAATGTCAAGTCATTTGTACCATTGTCAAAGATAAAAACTAAAATATACAAATCACATAGGGTACATAATTAATAAAGGAAAATCAGAAATTTGCATTAGCTTCCTAAAATGGTCAGGGCATCACGATTTCAAGTTCCACAGTGATTAATTTAACATTATTTTATTATTAAAACCATTATTTTAAATGTACATTTCAAAGTGCTTCAAACATAGCATACTAGTTAAAATTCTTCCTGGAAGGTTCTATATTGGCAGCTAACTTAGTAAGGTTATTCACCCACAGGGTGTTCAAAAAAAGGCATGCTGCCTTGCAAAGACACCTTGTGAGACAAAAAAAAAAAAAATTCTGGGCTGACTTCACAAACTTCCTACAGAGTACTTAATGAAGGTAAGGCCATTCGGCACCCAGGCATCAACACAACCAAAGATTGCGGTATCTGTTTTTTGCTTTTGGGAACCCAAAGTCAAAAAGTTCCAACCCATCAAGTTTCCTTTGTTCCCTCTGGCACATTCCCAGTTCTTGACTAGTCAAGATATCTAAGGCAATCAAGGAGATGTAAATGTGACAGGATATAGGGGCAACAGAGCAACACTTGGGTAGGCTATCCTTCTCCTGGTTGGTGACTAGAAAAGAGGAAACTCAGGTGAAGAAAGAAGAGGAAGAATTAGAAATAAGCTTCTAGTTAAAATATAAAGGGGAAAAGTAGCCTTTGATTAAAATACCTTCAGATTGTCTTTTTTTATTCTCCATAGGTCATAGAGTTAAAGTCTGTTTTGGAAACAAGGTACTTTCAAATGCTTTTTTTTGACTGACTGCATAATAAAACAAGTCTTTGAAAACTGAACCCTTGGGTAACTTTCAAATTCATAAGGTATTAAGGTGGTCCCCTCATCCCTTTGAAGTGGATACTATGCCTGCATTTCCTCTGTAAATTCCCCCAATGTCCAGACTTCAGGTCATAATCAATACTCTCTTGCTATCTACTTAGGATTGGGTAACTCCAGACATATACTCCCCTCTTTCTCCAAATTTCTATATTATAATAAATAAAATGTTAATATTAGCATTATCATGTCCTAGACCATAATCAGCAATTAGCTTTCTTTTCAAAATTAAAATTAAAAGTACTTTAATCATGATATTAAGAGGCAAATGAAGAATATTTAGTTTGTTTGGAAGCTATTTACTCTTTTACCCTTAAGGCTAAAACCCATAAACTATTCTATTATGCATTTGTGGAAGAATGACACTTTGAATTGTGGCAATTTCAAACTGTACATTGTACTAAGACCATGAATATCATTCAAGGCAAAAGGCAGCATCAGCATACTCTAAGTATTTTAAATTTTTCTATTTCATGCTCCCACTCAAATATAGGGGAATTATTTTCTGACAAGCCAGAACATTTTTCAAACCATAACCTGAAAAGACACTTCTCACAGGTGTGTGTTCACTTTGGTTAGCTGAAACACCATGCAAACCTCTGGCCTGGCTAAGGCACCCTATTCTGAAAGTACAGAAAACATGCACGAATGCCCCTGACCACGGCTTTGCTCCCCTAAAGGCAGCTCAGTGTATCCTGGGGAGAAAGGCTGGGGTGTAAACTCACCCAAAGTATTATACAGAGGCCTTTTATGCTTTGGGAATGTTATAGTAATTGGCATGACATAACGCACAGAGCTATTCATCCTGCTCCATTCAATAACTGGGACCTTTCAACATGAGCTTTCAGGCTACTAAGCTAAAACAAGGAAGAGATCCAGCAGCACACCACTGCTTTTCAAGTCAACAGTATTCTGAAACAGTTAATTGCTCAGTTTCACTTTTCCCTTATTGGTGGTCACCTTTCTTTTATCTCACAATGTCAATAACACTGACATGTTATCTATGGCATGATTCCTTACCACCGTAGGGAAATATGTTATTAAGTATAGGCACAAAACAATTTTCAGATAAACTTGATGCAATGAAAGGAGGGCAAAAATTTTGAAGTAAAAAAGCCCCTCAATCCCCTAAGGAAAGGTTATTTTTTACTGTACTATACAAGGTGAAGAAAGCCTATGGTTCAAATTTGTCATTTTATAAATATTTATCAGTTCTTTTCTTATATAATACAGATTGATCTCATTCTTGTATACAAGGTCAACAAAACTGTAAAATAATTACCTTAAAACAAATCTTTTTTCCCCACCCCAAATTAACATTTTCTCCAGTTCAATTTTACAGCTCACACAGAACAAGGTATATAAAAAATAGTTACTGTCACTTAATTGGTTCATTCTCTGACCCCCATGATGGCAATTTATTAACAAACATGAAAACACTATTCACATTTTCCTGCATCAATTTCTCACTTATTTTCACTGTTCATTTTTATCTCAGAGAAAGTCATCAAATATACTTCAATCTTTACAATTTTTAAAAAATTAGTACAGAACCATGAGCTAGCTCCTGGACTCATTTCTAATAACCTGAATGACAATGATTAGAACTTACAATTTTCTTTAAAAAAATGAAATATCAATTAGTTATTTTTTACAAAGCAGCAGACTGAACTTCAACAAAGAAATACACTAAATTTAACGATGGTCACATTCATAGATAAATAATGGTTATGAATTTAATTACATATCAACACAGTGGTGCCTATTTTATCCAAGTGCAACCTGTCCAAAAAAAAGGGTTTTAGATACACTCTTCATTCAAGCACAAACTTCACTTAGTGAAAAATAAAAGAAAATCAGCAAGTAAATTTCACCACCACCAAATTAAATGAAGACAAAGTCAAAAAGAAATAGAAGAAAATGTCCATGTCATAAAAAGATGTGATTTATAAAACAACCACATTAAAGATAAAGGGATTTTTCTATGTTTGTCAGTAAACCTCAGAAATTACTCCAAGTCATAGTGAAGGGAGTATATACGTAGTAAGGCATATATCAAAAGTTTTCTTCAAGTGGGGAAATGGGAAGGTTGAGGGGGAGATGATTTCTCTCTGCTATATCCTGTATGAAGTAAAAAACACAGTAACCCAACCCCTAAAAAGACAGAGAGAAAAAGGAACGAAAGACTGACAGACAAATGAATCAGAAAACTACTTATGGTCATAGTGAAGTTCATGAGATTCCTAACTATAATTTAAATTTCTCTTATAATGTACTTTTATCTGCATTACTCACAAGTAACTATCCTAAGATTGGGACAAGCATTCTTAGGATCATAGCTCACAGGCACCAAATCTCAGCAGCCTACAGCTGAGGGGGGGGAAAATGTCACATTGAAACAATAAACCATCCCAATAATTACAACTCAACTCATTCTCCACTAAGTCTCCGTAGAATATTTCTCTTCAAAAGAAAATCAAACCATTTATCAGGATCTGCTCCATAAAAAGAGAGAGGCAGAATACAAGAGAATCCAAGTATACAGTAGCTCTCTTAACATGTAAGGACAAAAGGCATTCTCACGGGAAAGAGCAACCAGTATTTGGCAATTACATATTGTTTAGTAATCATTGGCATCTCTTGCTGAAGGTGATTTGCTTTTTATCTTTTCCCTATGTTAGATTTGGGCTATTGGTATTCCTCCTATTGCAAAGTACCAAATATCAAAACATGTTGGGATTTTCCGAGTGTTATCAGTGGTCCTAAGCCAATTTTGGAGTTTTAAAAATAAAAGCAAAGTATCTTTAAATCTGTAGGAATTCATGAAGCTAAAGTCACTAGGAACATTTTGCTGGTCTAATGTACATTGTGCTTAACCAAAATGTCATGTGGTTTTATAAAAAAAAAAAAAGTAATAAGCTGGAAGTTAGTAGGTTTAAAATTCCACAAGTCCAGATCACACGTGTCATTCCTGCTGTCCAAGTACCACATGTACTGAGATTCCATGTCTGTCAAGCAGATCAGTTTAGTTCAATGGTGATGGATGAAATATTTACAAGCATCTATATTTACAGTACTTCTTTCTGTAGATTACAGGCCAATATTCTTTTCTTCCATTCCTAGTCAATCTGAGTTTGGTTTCTTCAAAGAGAAGGGATAAATCTGAAAGTGGCTGCTTAGCTGCTTTACCTATGGGAAACCACAACATCAGACAGTAACAAATACATGCCTTATTATTAAAAAAAAAAAAATACAGAATTTGCCCCTTAGAGACAACTATTTACTGACACAGCAAAAATTATCAGAAATACTAAAGAGGTTGTTCTGGATTAGGATGGTTACAGAGCTAGATAGCAAATTGGGACTATTAGAACTACCTGGGAGAGTTAGAACTTGAATCTGGGCCTAACTTCAAAATCTAGTCTTTCCAGAACCCTCTCTCAGAAATGTCCAGCTTTTTTTCTTTTCTGCCGCCCATTAGAAAATATAGAAACACTAACAAAAGCTGACTAGCAAAAACAAAGGTCTATGCGTACTTTTCATAATACCCAATACCACAGATAAGCAAAACAAATAATCCAAACCCTCAAATAATATTACATGGGTCCCAGGCCCACAGCCTGGACACCCCTGCATACAAATTCTTATCCATATCCACATCTACTAAAAAATTATCAGATTAGCTAATTTATAACATCCAGATCAAATAATTATATTTATAGTTAGGCTCAATACTTGGCTTGCTGAAACATTTCTAGGTAATCATTCCCAATCCTGCTGAAATAGTATAAAATGCTAGGTACAGTGGCTCATGCCTATGACCCTGGCACTCTGGGAAGCCAAGACAGAAGGATCCCTTGAGGCCAGGAATTCAAGACCAGCCTGAACAAGACCCTCTCTCTACAAAAAATAGAAAATTCAGCCAAGCTAGGTGGTGAACACCTGTAGTCCCAGCTACTCGGGAGGCTGAGGCAAGAAGGATCGCTTGAGCCCAGGGATTTGAGGTTTCTCTGAACTACGATGACGCTGTTTACCCAGGGTGATGGAGTGAGACCTGGTCTCAAAAAAAAAAAAAAAAAAAAATTGTCTATGTCACAATTCACCAGATTCATCACTGTTTTTGCCTATAAATTTCATCTGTTTTCTCCTAACTAATAAAAAGAGAAATACAAGGGAAGAATGCCTAAATTCAGCAACTTATGCAAAGTATAAAGTTATTATCAAGCACGATAGCTATTCCCCCATTTTAAAATGTGTACGATAAACACAGAAGTAGATACATTTTATTTCTCAAAATGATTCACAGCAGGATTCCTTTCAAACCCTGCTGTGGTATTCTTTGAAGTGGTAGGCTTCAAAACAAGCATACCAAATAGAAGTATTTTAAGAGCCAAAAAATAATAATAATAATAATAATAAGGAATGAATACCCTTTCACAACCCCACAGCTATGAAATTCTCCTCAAAAAATAAAACAAGTAAAAGAAAAAAATATACCAGGTTGTTTACAATGGTATAAATGTGAAAACAACCTAAATGATTGAGTTGGCTCAGCACCTGTAGTCTAAGTGGCTACCACAAAAATAGGAGCTGGCAGGTTCAAATCCAGACTGGGCCTACCAAACAACAATGAAAACGAGAGGGAGAGGGAGAGGGAAGGGGAGGGGGAGGGGACGGGGAGGAGGAGGGAGAGGGGGAGAGGGAGAGGGAGAGGGAGAGGGAGAGGGGACAAACAGCCGGGCATTGTAGCAGGTGCCTGTAGTCCCAGCTACTTGAGAGTCTATGAGAATCGCTTAAGCCCAAGGTGCCTGTAGTCCCAGCTACTTGGGACTCAAGTAGTGTCTCAAAAAAATAAATAAATAAAATGATTGAGTTGTGATTAAATAAATAAGGTAATTAAATAATCTCCCTGTTGGGATATTGTATAGCAATTAAAAATCATTAATTACTGGCTCGGTGCCTGTAGCTCAAGCAGCTACATATACCTGAGCTGGCGGGTTTGAATCCAGCCCAGGCCTGCCAAACAACAATGACAATTACAAGCAAAAAAGAATAGCTGGGCTTTGTGGCAGGTGCCTGTAGTCTCAGCTTACTTGGGAGGCTGAGGCATGAAAATCGCTTAAGCCCAGGAGTTAGAGCTGTGAGCTGTGATGCTATGGCACTCTACCCAGGGCAACAACTTGAGGCTATGTCTCAAAGAAAAAAAAAAAATCATTAATTACGAGACCATGGCAGCTCGGAGCTATAGCTTAGAAGGTAGGGCGCCAGCCACATACACTGGAGCTGGTGGGTTCAAATCCAGCCGCGGACAACAACCAAAAAATAGCCAGGCATTGTGGCTAGCACCTGTAGTCCCACTTGGGAGGCTGAGGCAAGAGAATTTGCACTCTACCGAGGGCAACGCAATGAGACTCTGTCTCAAAAAAAAAAAAAAAAAAAATTATGACACTATGGCAAAATATGTAAAATAATTAGAAAAGAATGTTAAAAATAAAGAATAAGAAAATAAACCACATGCTTCTAATTTCATTCTATGTATATTCATCTACTTATCCTGAAATTAGCCTCTTTTTTTAGAAGAAAATATTAAGATTTTCAAAATACTTCTTAAATCCATTTTCTTCTACATTTCCCTTTACTACTTTTATTGATGAGGTCTCAGGAATAACTGATGAAGTAAAACCTCAAATAATACAAAAGCCTTCCTTTAGTCTGAAATTCTAACCACCCTTATCACAACTGCTTATAGAACTGGGCAAAGGAAGGGAAGAATCACTACAAAACTGATTTTGGTTTTCTTTCAAATTATGTTAATAAGCAATAAAAATGCCACTAAAGATAAAAAAGTGAGATAAACAAATAGGATTATCTGGTTGTACATATTAAAAGCACAAAACAGTTTACAATTCTACTCACCAAGAAAATGGCTTACATATACGGTATATACTCGAGTATAAGCCGAGTTCTTTCCGCACAAAATTTGTGCCGAAAAACCCAAACTCAGCACAAATTTTGTGCCGGAAAAAACTCAGCTTATACTGGAGTATATACGGTATATAATTCTTTTTTTTTTTGAGACAGAGCCTCAAGCTGTCACCTTGGGTAGAGTGAAGTGGCATCACAATTCACAGCAACCTCCAACTCCTGGGCTCAAGTGATTCTCCTGCCTCTGCCTCCCAAGTAGCTGGGACTACAGGCACCCGCCACAATACCTGGCTATTTTTTGGTTGCAGCCGTCGTTGTTTGACCAGCCTGGCCTGGATTCAAACCCACCAGCTCAGGTGCATGTGGCTGACGCCTTAGCCACTTGAGCCATAGGTGCTAAGCCTATAATTCTTCATAATAATCATCCAGCTTTAAAATCATTTGTAGTTAATATATTCATTACTGAAATGGTAACTGAAATCACATGAACACTGTCCAAAATTTAGATAGTATCCAAAAATTCTTATTCTTTTTTTTGAAATAGAGTCTCACTCTATTGCCTTGGGTAGAGTGCCATGGAATCATAGCTCATAGCAACCTCAAAATCCTGAACTCAAGCCATCCTCTTGTCTCAGCCTCCCTTGTAGCTAGGACTACAAGTGCCCACATAATGCTTGGATATTTTTAGAGATGGGGTCTCGCTCTAGCTTAGGCTGGTCTCACCTCCTGAGCTTAAGCAATCCACCCAGCTCATCCTCTCTGAGTGCCAGGATTATAGGCATGAGTCACCTTGCCTGGCCATATCAAAATTCTTGCAACTTACATATAGTAAGTAACTTTCTTTTGAAATTTTCCACTGCCTCCTTTCCACTATTTATGAGAACCAAATGGAACCAATTTCATTCTAGATTACTCACCACTCGTACTCCATAATGGATGTGGGCCACAGTGAAAGCAGCTGCTAATGTATGCAAGAGCCCATTCTCAACGGAAGCAGCAAATCCTGAGTGTACTCCCACGACAACAAAGAAGAGAGGAGCCAGCAACCAATTCAAAGTTGGACACCGAGTATTGCTCATTTGACAAACAATCAGCTGACACTTGAAGTTAGTTTAAAATAGAAAGAAAGAAAAAAAGTTTAATTAGCAAAGAAAGCAATTCCAAACTAGTCATTTCAACATTTAAAAAGCATTCAAGTAGGCTCAGTGCCTGTACCTCAGTGGCTAGAGCACCAGCCACATACACTGGAGCTGGCAGGTTTAAACCCAGCCCAGGCCTGTCAAACGACGACAACTACAACCAAAAAAAAAAAAAAAAAAAAAAAAATAGCCAGGCGTTGTGGGGGGTGCCTGTAGTCCCAGCTACTTGGGAGGCTGAGGCAAGAGAATCACTTAAGCCCAAGAGTTTTGAGGTTGCTGTGAGCTGTGACGCCACAGCACTCTATCGAGGGCGACATAGTGACACTCTGTCCGCACTCCCCTCAAAAAAAGCATTCAAGTATTTGAGCCAACACATTTACGTTATCTAAGTTCAGTTAACTCCTAACACCTCTGGGGCCCAACCATACCCCTGCCCCTAATCCCAAACCCATGTGCCCTGAGAGTGTGTCAGAAAAGCTTGGAAGGTAATTTAACAAGGACACTACAGAAGGCATTCTTCCACTGAGTAACAATTTGAATAAAGGAAATTTCTCCCAATTTAAAGAATCTATGCTATGTGGGGGGGAAAAAAACAAAATAGCCTCCCATACAATTAAATTTATTTATGGCAGAGACAAGGAAGTGCTACCTCTAATTCAGTCACATTGCCAAAATTAACATCTCAGCTCGGTGCCCGTAGCTCTGTGGTTAGGATGCCAGCCACATGCACTGGGGTTGAAGGGTTCAAACTCAGCCCAGGCCTGCTAAAAACAATAATGACAACTCTAACAAAAAATAGCCAGGCATTGTGCCAGGCGCCTGTATTCCCAACTACTTGGGAGGATGAGGCAAGAGAATCTTTTGAGTTTTGAGGTTGCTATGAGCTGTGACGCCATAGCACTCATTCTACCCAGGGCGACAGCTTAAGACTCTGTCTCAAAAAAAAAAAAAAAAAGAAAGAAAATCAACTAATTTTAACAAGGGTGCTTTCTCTTAAAAATCCCTTTGCAGCTTCCTAATCAATAGGTCTTGCAGCCATTTCAGCTATACTGTTAATAATTTTTATAGTCTAAAGCAGGGGTGGCAAACACGCGGCTAGAGCCGCATGCGGCTCCCGGCCAAAATGAATTTCGGCTCTTTGCCTCTTATCATTATTTTGTATACTGTGGCTCTTTGCCAAGTTTGGATTTTGTTATGCTGCTTCTGAGGAG
>CAUYPK010115983.1:0-26785 GCA_963574355.1 Loris lydekkerianus | reverse complement strand
CCCTCTTAGGACTGCCTTTGCAGTATCCCAGAGGTTCTGATAATACGTGTCTTCATTGTCATTTTGTTCCAAAAATTTGGCAGTTTCCTTCTTAATCTCATCTCTGACCCAGCTATCATTCAACATAAGGTTATTTAACTTTCATGTTTTTGTATGAGTATGCAGATTCCTGTTGTTACTGAGTTCACTTTTATTCCATGGTGGTCTGAGAAGATGCAAGGAATAATTTCTATTTCTTTAAATTTACTGAGGTTAGACTTGTGACCTAAGATGTGATTGATTTTGGAGTATGTTCCATGGGCTGATGAGAAGTATATGTATTCAGTTTGGTTGGGATGAAATGTTCTGTAGATGTCTGCTAAATCCAAATGTTGGATGGTTAGGTTTAAATCTAAAATTTCTTTGCTCAGCTTCTTATTGGAGGATCTATCCAACATTGCCAAAGGAGTGTTGAAATCTCCGACTATATGAAGCTGGAGGAAATTAACTTGCTCGTGTCTGTTAGAGTTTCTTTTATAAATTGAGGCACATTCTGGTTGGGCACATAACTATTCATAATTGAAATCTCATCATATTGAGTATTACCCTTAACAAATATGAAGTGACCATTCTTATCCTTCCTTACTTTTGTTTGTTTAAAGCCTATTGTGTCTGCAAATAGAATTGCAACACCTGCTTTTTTCTGATTACCATTTGCCTGAACTATGGAGGACCATCCTTTCACCCTGAGTCTATATTTATCTTTTAAGGTAAGATGTGACTCTTGTATGCAGCAAATATCTGGCCTGAGTTTTTATATCCAGTCAGCTAACCTGTGCCTCTTTAGAGGACAGGTTAAGTTGTTCACATTAGTGAAGAATATTGATAAGTCTGGTAAAATTATGGGTATTGAGTTTTTCAAACGTCCAGTGGACATTTTTAATCATTTCACCATTGTGGAAGTTGGAGTTTGAACAAAAGTTTCTGAGTGAGTTTACTTTTGTGGTAGAGGATTGGGCTGGTCATTATGGAGGATAGGTCTGAGAATATCCTGAAGAGCTGGTTTGGTTATGGCAAATTTCTGCAACATATGAATGTCATTAAGGTATTTAATTTCTCCATCATAAATGAAACTCAGTTTAGCTAGATACAGAATCTGGGGTTGGAAGTTATTTTGTTTTAGGAGATTAAAAGTCGATGACCACCCTCTTCTGGCTTGAAAAGTTTTAGCAGAGAGATCTGCAGTCATTCTAATATTCTTTATTTTGTAGGTAATAGATTTCTTACATCTGGCAGCTTTCAGAATTTTCTCCTTCATATTAACTTTAATGAAGTTAATTATGATATGCCTGGGGGATGTCTTATTTTGATTGAGTCATGCTCGGGTTCTGAAACTGTCTGCTATCTGAATTTCAGAATCTCTTGGCATGTCTGGAAAATTTTCTTTCATAATTTCATGGAGAAGGGCCTCTGTGCCTTGTGAGGCCACTTCATCACTTTCAGGGATTCTAATGAGGCAGATATTAGTCTTCTTCGAATTATCCCAGAGCTCTCTTGAGAGAATGATCCATTTTTTTCCTCCATTTCTCTTCCTCCTTGAGAGTTTGGGAGCATTCAAAAGCTTTGTCTTCAATGTCAGAAATCCTTTCTTCTGCTTGCTCCACTCTGTTACTGAGGGATTCTACTGTTTTTTTGTTTGTTTGTTTTCAGATCTTTGAGGGCTACAAATTCTTGCTTCAGTGCATCAAAATCGTTGTTGGTTTTGTCTTTAAATTCGCTGAATTCTTGAGACAACTTTTGAATTTCTCCTTGAATTTCTAATTCTGACTTTTGAATTGCTCTTCGAATTTCTAATTCCAAATTTTCCTCCATTCTGTTAATCTTGTTTGCAATCCAAATTCTGAATTCGATTTCAGACATCTTGGCCAGCTGTTTATAAATGGGATCTTTGGTTACATCTACCATATCTTTCCTTGGGAGGGTTGATCTATTCTGGTTATTCATGTTACCAGAGTTTTTCCGCTGATTCCCTCCATGATTATTTTACACCGTTTGACTATTCCCTTGGAGGTTTGTTGAGGCCCCGTACAGTGCTACGGCCTGAGAAACTGGGGACCTGTTTGGTGTGGTGGGGCTAAGTGGTTCTGTCTTATTTTCAGTTGGTCTCTGTCCGACCCTAGTGAAACAGTTACTCTGGGTCGAAGTCTCGGCTGTGGAGAAATACTAGCAATTAAGTCACCCCGCTCCCCACAGGCAACAATTTGAAAAGGAAAATCAAACCTTCCTCGGGCGTGAATAGTCCTCGGGCGATTGGCTCAGTTCAAAAGGTCCATATCAATTGTCTCAGTCAGCACTTGTCTCAGGTGGGAGAGCTTAAAAGGTCTCTGACAACTGGATCGCAGGGGTCTGTTGACAACTCAAATTTGACTTGGTCCAGTGCTCCGTGAAGTCAGGAGGACCCACCCAGCAAATAGATTGGTCTGGGAAGGTTGATGCCTCTTTCCCCACCTTTCACCTCTGTCACACCCAGTCACTGATAGCCCCGCAGGGCTGTGACCCAGTTGCCTTCAGTGAGCAGATACTCCAGGGGTTTGCACCTACCTGAATCACAAGGAAATCTATGTCTGCGCAGCCAGGCCACTGCTCTCTGTCTCTATCCAGCAGGGAGAGGTGAGGCCTGACAACCTCGGGCGCTTGATGGAGGCTGGGTGGTGTTCCCTCAGTTCTAGCCCTGCCCCTGATTGATGTTACTGACAGAACAGAACAACTTTGCAGGAATTTGTTTCTGTCCCTGCTAAATTCCTCTGCAGAAGAGAAGCTGTTTTGAGTTCCCAGAACCTGTGTCTCAGGCCCTGTCTTTACTCCTGCAGGTTTGTATCCCCAGCACTGTTAGCTGTCAGCTCTAGCCTCCTGCTTGTCCTTGTTGAATGTGAAAATTGGAGTTAGGGAAAGTAGCCAACCTGAGGATTTAGCAAAACACCAAACTCATTGAGGCCAAATGAGCAAATAGACAGATAAAAAGGCTACCAGACACACAAGCCCACAGATGCACAAACAATCAGAAACACATAGACATACAGACAACATCAACAAAAAACTACAATAAAAATAACGAGAATCATAAGATAATTGAAAAAAAAAATGGTAAAAAATAAACAAACAAAATGAACAAACAAAAAACCCTCTAAACATCTGATGTAAGCACTCTAAGAAACCATAAGAAGGTAAGAAGAGGAAGAGAGAATGGAAAAAGGAGAAAAAAAGTGCTGTTCATAAAAAAGTTAAAAAAGAAGAAAGAAAAAATTAAAAATATAGAAAATAAAAAATATATGTAGAAAAAAAATAATAATACTTAAAAAATTAACAATAGCTCCTCCAAGATAGTGATGAGGAAAAGAAGAAAAAAACGCACCAACCACAAAAATATTATTCTCATATATATGTAGAAATATACATCTATGTGTATAATGTAGGGATCATCTTTCATAGGAATATATTTATAATGCAATATACTTTCTGGAAACAAGGTGGCGTCATGAGTGGTTCCCAGACTTATATCTGGCTCATAGTTTACACTGTTACCATGGTAACCACCCAAACTGGCCTATCGCCATTTTGGAGTTTCTGTAAATGTTTATTACCTAATTATTGTCCAACCTCAGCTTCTCTGTTCCAGACAGCACTCCTATCCGACCTCCCAACTTGGTGCAGGAGTCCACGCTTCACAAATCTTTCCACTCTGTTCCCACGTTCTCCTGTAAACTGGTAACTGCAATCGGCTGTGGGGGAGGGTGCTGCTCCCACGGCTGCAGCACACGGAGACCTTACCCTCAGTTTTCGTGGCTCAGAGTCGCACTTTTGAATCTAGACGTTTGAGTCCAGCCACCCGCCAGTTCACCATACAGCCTGAACTGCCAGCCCACACCAATATTCCTCACCAGGAATGGTCCAGTCTATTTAATCACTTCTGTTGTTCTGGGGGAAGGTGTCTGCCTTTTTGGACAATTCAAAATGTCTGTTTCCCAGGCGGGATCCCTTCCATTCAATTTTCCATCAGTTTGCATAGCCCCTTGTGGCTCTGAAAAGGACGCCTTTCAGGTTGCTAAACTCAGCTCAGGAATAAATTTTCGTCAATTAGGTTTTGCCAGAATTGCAAGCTGCTGTCCTCCGTGAGGGAGGGGCCTGCCAGCCAGCATGGCCAAGCAGGGAATATCTCTACAACAGAGTCCGTGTTTTTAAATTACACCTCAGATACAGCAATCCTCCAATTCGCTGCAGGTATCCAGCTGTCTGTCCACACCAACAATCCACGCAGGGAAAAGGTCTAGACTCCCCTTCCTCTCACCTGATGACCTGGGAGAGGTGGCTACACCTCCGTCCCATCCACCATCATGCTCCGCCTCCCTTTTTTTTTTTTCCTTTCTCTTTTTTCTTTGGGGTCTCTAAACAATGAGATAAGAGAGTTTCAAGCTGATATTTTCAAGCACGTCTTCACAAATTACCTTTTGAATAATAGTTGAATACAGTTTTTTCCTGAGATTTTGATTTTATTTGTGTTCTCTGGGGCTTGGGCATCTGAATTCTTATAAGCTACTCAGTTGTATCTAAAATGCAGCAAACTTTGAGAACCACTGTTTTGGGGTAGTGCTCCAGTTGGAAGATTCTGTAGCTAGGCATGCTGGGTTCAAATCCCACCCAATCCTTTACCAGCTACCTTTATGACCCATGCAAATTACTTAAACTGTGCACCACAATTTTCTCTTCTGTAAAATGCAGTCAATAAAAATTTCTGCTTTGTGATCTTATATATATATAGTTTACACATTGGTTTACTTTGAAGATCGTTTTCAGCAAAATATGAAGAATTATGTTCATTTATATTCTCCTCAATAACATTGTTTCTTTCAACATTAGTGTAACTCATGTTTCCTATCTTTAACCAATAGTCCAAATACAGATGTAAATTATAAGAAAAAATATTTATGACTATTGGGCAGCAAAGGAGTAGGGCACCAGCCCCATACACTGGAGGTGGTGGGTTCAAATCCAGCCCCAGCCCAAAACTGCAAAAAATAAATAAATAAATAAATAAATAAAAATAATATATATCTATGTATATATTTATGACTATTATATTGATCAAAACTCCAGAGACCTAAGAGTGTTGAGTAATTAAGTCACGTGCATACTTCTTTGATTTGCCCTACTATGTATTTGGCATTGTAATATAAAGATTTTTTTTTTTCAAGAATGACTACCTGTAGTAACATGAACACCGAGAACATGTTTGCAAATACCTGGGAAATTTAATGAAAATAAGTTGGAAAAAGCTGTACTCATAAAGTATTAGAGGTGAAATCACAGTAGAGTCAACAAATAGTGGTGAGGAAGGTTAATAAAACACCAGGCAAACATGTACAAATGAGCCTAAACCATGAATATTGTTACATAATAGTAGCACACAAGAGCTTTGGGCAATCCTTTCAGAAAACTTAATCAAAATGGTTTCATTTAGAAGACAAATAATTTAGTTTGGTGGTTAGAAGATCTTTTATTATTCCTTCACTTCTTTTTGTGTGTGCCTGTTTTCTTTTTCTTTTTTTAAAGGTAGGGTCTTGCTGTGTCACCCAGGCTGGAATGTGGTGACATAATCATAGTTCACTGCAACTTTTTACTTCTGGACTCAAGTGATCCTCCTGTCTCAGCCTCCTGATGTGTGTGCCATTTTTCAAGATTAATTTTCACTTATAAATTGTGTCTAATTAAAATCAATTTGGTTATTAAATCACTGAAAAATGGCCATCACATAATTCCTCATTAGAATATTTCTAAGTTCTACACATACATATTTAAATTAGACATACTGTAAAACTCACTGACCGTAATATTTGGCAATATTAATACCACCCACTAAATAACCTGGAATAAACACACATTTTAGGTGTATATTATATGTCTGGCACTGGACTAGCCATTGATAGTACAGAGATTAATAAGACTTAGGTTGGCTTCAGCCATGTTATTAGGAAGCTCATGCTCTAGTTTAGAAGAAGGGGAAATTCAACAGGAGAAATATATACAAAGGATAATTCGCCAGTAGAATATAGAAGGGCTAACTTCCCAGTGGATCAGGCAATGCTTTCTGGCGGAGATAACATTTGAGTAAGGTTTGAAAGGCTGAGTAAAAATTCACTGGTTAAAATAAATTCCCTGTGAGGAATTACTTCAATAGAACTTGCCATTAGCCCAAGAAAAAATGGTGTACAAAATCAATACCTTCTGTCAATTTACACAGTCTGCTTTGCTCTTACGTTCAGAAAACAAAATCAGAAATACAATAAAAAAAACTTGAGTCTTTTCTACTGTTCCTTAAAGTGAGGTAATTCAAGGAGGAAATTGAATATAATGAGAGAGAATCTCCCTAGTGGGAAAGATGCTATTGACTATTTGCTTATGTTTAATTATTTTCTACCAAAAATATATTACACATAAACTTGATGATTAAAAATTCAGATCATTATATTTCTAAATTGGTAATTCCATTTATTGTATCATATTAATCATAAAAATGCTCATCTTTAAACAAATGCTCATCTTGCTGACTTTAACAAACTTACATGAACAAAATACAAAAATAATTTATATTATATTACACTACAGTAGATCTGTTAAACTAAACCAGAGCAATGGTCCATAAAAAATAGGTCTCTGATTCCAAACACCCACACCACAGGATCTCTCTGTAATTGTGTCATTTTAAGTCAGAGAAAATTGTCTAGTGAATTGTTGGCTTGTAAAATGAAAACTAAAATATCTATGGGGCTATTCTTGTTATCTTTATTTTTCTACAGCTTTGTTCAATATAAATATTGATATAATGTGAACCATATATGTAATTTAAATTTTTCTGGTAGCTACACTAAAAAAATGATAAAAACGAAGTGGTGGAATCAATTTTAATGGTATGTCATGTATAACCCACATACCTCCAAACATCATTTTAACATGTGATTATTATAAAAGTGAAGAAGATATTTTATTCTTTTTCTGTATTAAGTATTTAAAATACAGTATCTTTGATAGTATAATTCACTTCAAGCCAGCCATATTTGAAGTGCTCAGTAGCCATATGTGGCTAATAGTTACCACATTAGTAAGTGCAGTTCTAGAGAGCCATGTTGATCCAAAAAGAAAAGGACTTCTTGCCTTTTATTGATAAGGTATTCTTCACTACTAACCTTGGGATCATTTCCAAATGTAGTCTGCAGATTTTAAATACTCTATCTTAACATCTCTGAGGTTTTCAATTTTATTGCTTTAGTATTCTTAAAGAATGTTAGATATTCTTTTTTATAGAATACTCTGAAAGAGCAATTAGAAGTTTATGATGCACATAATGCAAAATACAGATCATTTCCCAGGCCTATTTTAGAAGCAAAAAAAACTATAGTCATTTATCACTTCTGAGAATATTGTCTTGAGTATGTCTTTGTTTGGATACTGGTGATATTATGACTAACTTCATTATAAGGAAACCACCTTTAAGAACAAGATACCAGACCAAAATTGACATCTGGAATAAAAGACTTCTTTTCAATGGATACGAGATTTAGATCATGCATAGGGATACATTGGGGACACACTAGTCTGAAAATACAGCCCACATTTGTTAGGTTACTAAAAGTTTATTGACTTAGCAACTTTACAAGAAACTTTCCTTGTGGGTGAAATCGTTCTCAATCTTTAGGTAAACCTGCCTACTTGTCAAAGCAGCTCTTTTGTATTGGAAGAATCACTTAAGCTATAATAAAATTAAAGTATCACTACTTTGGAAATAGCTGCTATTGAACCATCAGAAATATGACCCCAAGGTTACTTGTGAATTGTAAAGCAAAATAAATCCAAGTGTTCATTTGCTAAGTGTATTTCAATTATCAGGAGCCTTCTAATTTATAGTCTTTTTTCCCCAAAGGTCAGTTCATAGTTCAGATATTTGGGATTTAAAATAAAATAAATAATAATTATTTTCCTATGCTAATTCAATTTATAATTTACCTGTGTACATTATCTGCCTTCTTCTTCTCCTTCTGCTTGTTCCTCTCCCCCTCCTTTCTCCTTCTCCTTCTCCTCCTCCTTCTTATTTTGGATTATAATAAGGATACATATGATTCAGCTACGTTGTTTGCATTTGTAAGGTAAAGTCTGAGTTGCAGTTGCATCCTTCACCCAAGAGTTGTGCCCTATACCCCTACATTGCACCCAATAGGTGGGCGTTTACTGAAAGTCCTTCTCCCTCCCCTGCTTCCTAAATTTAGTTGTTTTTCTCTCATGTGGGCCTATAGTTGTTTATCCACTAGGTTCAAAATAGTATTGAGAACATGGGATGCTTGCTTTTCCATTCTTCAGATACTTTACTACGGAGAATGTTCTTCAACTCCATCCAGGTAAATACAAAAAAGCCATCTTTTATGGCTGAATAGTATTCCATGGGATACATATGCCACAGTTTAATCATCCATTCATGGGTTGATGGGCACTCGCGTTATTTCCACATCTTTGCATGTGAATGGAACTCCTGTAGACATTTGAGTGCAAATGTCCTTATGATAAAATGATTTTTTTCCTTCTGGGTAGATATCCAGTGTACACTAAAATCTCTAGAGGAAAATGAGGGAAAAACTCTAAGCCATGTTGGCCTGAGGAAAGATTTTATGATGAACACCTCATTGGCACTTGCAGCAACAACAAAAATAAATAAATGGCACTTTATCAAGCAAAAAGGCTTCTGCATAGATAAGGACACAATCAAAAAGCAAATAGCCTTCAGAATGGGAGAAGATATCCACATGTTACGAATCTAACAAGGAACTAATAACAAGAATCTATAAAGAACTCTAGTAAATCAACAAGGAAAAACCAAAATCCCCATTAATCATTGGGCAAGAGACATGAACAGAACCTTCTCCCAAGAAGTCACACAAATGACCAACAAACATATGAAAAAAATGCTCATTATCCATAATCATCAGGGAAATGCAATTCAAAACCACCTAACCTCAGTGAGAAAAGCCCATATCACAAAGTCCCAAAGCTGCAGGTGCTGGTGTGGGTGCAGAGAGAAGGGAACACTTATATACTGTTGGTGGGAATGCAAACTAATATAGCCTTTTTTAAAAAACTATGGAAAATCTTCAGAGTTAAATGTAGACCTCACATTTGATCTGTCTTCTTCTATAATAGTTTTGTCTCCCGATGTTCATTTCCCACAAAAAGGAATAAAAGTGGACTATTACTACATGATACATGCCTTCATACTTTTATGAATTTTAATAATTATGTTTTTGTTCAATGTGTTTTAGAAAAATAGATCCAGTACAGTTGATTTTAAGTTATCATTGCTTACAATGAGAATAAGTAAAACAAAATGGGTTAATACAAGTCAACCTAGAGAAAAATGTCAAATAAATAAGAGGATAAATGCAGCAGTATTTCTGGAGATGACTTTTGAAAATGATTATAGTTGTTGCCTTCATGGAAAACCCCTTCAGAGTTTCAACTAAGAATACCAAGAACTTATTTCTCTCCCCTGATGCCTATTGTCTTTTGTCACACCCTGAGTTTCTTTTCCCTCTAGCCCCAACTTTCTTTCCTTTAGTGATTTTGACAGGAATCAGAGCTCCAGTAAGTTTGGAAGACAGCAGGAAATGAAGTAGATTAGGACCTGGAGTGATACCAGTTTGGTGAAAATATTTCAGACTGTATATGGAACCAGCACATTGTACCTTATGATTGCATTATTGTACATAGCTATGATTTAATTAAAAAAAAAAAAAAAGAATAGGTGAGCCTCAAGGGGGTGATAGAAGGCTTCCCCTGACATCTAAACTGAGGCCTAAGAGATGAGTTTGTCAGGTAGGAGGAGAAGGAGGCATGGGTAACATTCTAAGCTAGGCAACATAATGTATACAAGTCTGAAATCAGAATAAGTGATCTGAGAGAATTGCAGCTTGGTAAAGCTGGAGTGTGGACTGGGAGAGATGAAGCTGGAAACTTGGCAAGGGACAGAAAGTATTATTTTTATTTTTTACTTGAGTTACAATGGTAAAAACCCCACCAAAGTTCTGTATTAAACAGAGGAGTGATTTCATTTAAAAGGAAAATTGGATTGAAAGGGAAGGAGCATGAACTAAGGCAAAAATATTCTTTGATAAGTTACTGAAGTATCGATGAATACACTGGTGACCTAAACTGAAGTGTTGCTGTTAAGTGGTGGAAAGAAGTGAATAGATTCTAAAGGGTTTGGTTTATTGTTTGTTTGTTTGAGACATAGACTTTGCCATATTTAGTAACAGATTAATGTGGAAGGTTAAGGGAAAAGAAAAAGCCAAAGTTTCCGGTTTGGACAGCTGGAGAGTATGTTGGGAGAAGCAGGATGTTTTAGTTGTATCAGGGTTTGATTTATAGAAAACAGGCCAATGCCATTGAAAGAAGATTTATTACTCATAATTCCCAAGAGAAGGGACACGCCGCAAGGTGTAGAGCCATCTGAGAAACTAAGAAGAAAGCCTGGGTCAGAGCCTTTATTGTGGTTTGCAAGAGAGAGAATGGGTGAGGTAGAGTAGACAAACGTGAACAAGTTCAGAATTGAATGTTTCAAATAATTTCCAAGGGCTCTAAGCTATAGGGTGGTGTCTGATTGTCTGATATCTATATTAGGGTGATATAAAGCAGGAGAAATAGTGATTTGTTCCATTAACAGTAACCCTTATATAAAGAAGGTGGTTGAAGTATGGACTTCATATTTTTTGGTTTGCATATGAAAGCCAAAACAACCACTCTACACAGGAATGAGTTTATAAATCATTTGCTATCTCTAGAAATTAGCTAGCCCTGAGAGGGGCAGTCTCTCCATGGCCTACAAGGCTCTCAAAATGTCCAAGCATCATAAATATAAAATACAGAAATTTTAAAAACATGATTAATATACAGGGTAAATGCTATATATAAATTTGTGCAGTGGTTCTCAGACTTTAGCTCCACTAAAATCCCTTGGAAAGCTTGTTAATATACAGATGACTGAGTCTCGTTCTTTAAGTTGTCATGTTTTATTTTTTTTTATAACAGAGTCTCATGCTGTTACCCAGGCTAGAGTACCATGGCAACAGCCTAGCTCATAGCAACCTCAAACTCGCAGGTTCAAGCAGTCCTCCTGCCCTCAGCCTCCTAAGTAGCTGGGACTACAGGCACCCCCCACCATGCCCAGCGAATTTTTCTACTTTTGGTGAAGACTAGAGATGGGGTCTGGTTCTTGCTTAGGCTGGTCTCAAACTCCTGAGCTCAAGTGATCCTCCTGCCTCTACTTCCCAGACTGCTAGGATGATAGCTTGGATTATAGGTGTGAGCTGCCACACCTGGCCAACCTTTAGATTTTTTTTTATTTTTAATTTCAGCTTGCTTGTTCATTCTTTTTCGTTTAAAGTACTCTTTTTTTGTTGTTGTTCATTTTCTTCTTCCTCTGGCGATGCTCTTTCCCGTTGCCTCCCTAGTAGCTAGGATTACAGACGCCCACCATAACGTCCGGCTCTTTGATGTTAGTAGAGACGGGGTCTTACTCTGGCTCACTGCTGCGCATACTGGTCGAACCTCTGAGCTCAGGCAATCCACCCACCTCGGCCTCCCACAGCACTGGGACTACAGGTGCAAGCCACCACGCCCAGCCTAGATATTTAATTAGGGAGGTACAGAGACCACAGAGAATTGACATGTCTAAAGAGTTCTTCCAAAATGTAATTTCCTTCTTTTTTATGGCTTCCTAGTGTTCCATTGTATGTATCTACCACTTTTTTTTCACCCAGTCATCCACTGCTGGACACTTAGATTGATTCCATGCCTTTGCTATTATGCATAGTGTTACAACAAACACGAGAGTCAATTATCTGAAGTGAAACAACTCAGAAACAGTCAAATACCACATAGTCTCACATTTGTAACTGGCAGTTAAATGATCTGTACACGTGGACATAGAGTATGGAATAATAGATATTGAAAGAGGGGTGGGAGGGGGTAAGCAATGAGAAATTACTTAATGAGTTCAATATACATTATTCGGATGATGGTTACTCTAAAAGCCCAGAGTTCACCACTACGCAGTGTATCCATGGAACAAAAGTGTATTTGTATCCCTTAAATTTATACAATTTTTTTACAAAGTTCTTCAGTGATGCTCTGCTGCCAGTGAGGGACCAGCCTTTGAGAAAACCGATTTAGGGTATGTACAGTTTAGGAAATATCCAGAAGAATCATAAATTCCGTGAATATTATTGGGCAGTTGCCTATGTGAGTCTACAATTCAGGATACATTATTAAGCTGGGAATAAAGATTTGGGGGGATCATCCAAATGATAATTAAAATTTTGAGAGTACCTGGTGACAGGGGTCTGTGTACAAAGAAAGTTAAAACTATTAGATCCCAAGCCTCACTGAACATTGAAAATGGAGCTAGGCGAGAGAAGTCCACGAAGCTGACCCAGAAAATGTTGTAAGGATCCTAGGAAGCCAAGGGTAGAAGGCGTTCACTGCCAGAATGAGAGGCACTTATGAATGGCTTGACTGGCTTAGCCAGCATGCATTGACTACTTCATAATTACTTGTACATATTACAGTTATTCATTTTACTAAATAACTTAAGCAATGCAATTGATTTTTTAATTATTATCTTTTAAAATGATATATAAAATTATGTATATTCATAGTGTATAATATGATGTTTTGAAAAATGTGGAATGGCTATATCAAGCTAATTAACATAGGCACTATCTCACATACGTACTGTTTATTTGTGGTGAGAACATTTAAAATCTACTTTCTTAGCCATGCTCAAGCATATAATATGTTGTTAACTGTAACCCCTTGTAAAACAGATGTCTTGAATGTATTCCTCCTATCTCATTTTGTTTCCTTTGAACAACTGATTTTTTTAAAAATAAAAATCTTATATGTATAAGTTAGGATTCTAAATATCACCTTAGGAGCCTGTGGAATTAGGCCTAGGATGTTACCATTCAGACTCTTTTGGTACTTATTTTTGAGTGGAGGGATTCATTTTCAGAGCTGTGGTTTCTTCTTTTTCAATATCCTTAGAGTTCTTAGAAGCATGAAATTTTTATATTTAGAGAGTTGGTTTGATTTTTTTGTCAGTCATTAAAAGCTCTTTACGATGAATAAATAAATGAACCCAAAAGGTAGATCACTGCTATAATTTCTTTTGTAACTATAAATTATATTTGAAGATAATTCCCCAAAATAGTGTTTACCTCCTAAATTGTAATATTATTCCTTACATTAATGGACAGTATGCATTTGTGTGTATAATATTCTTGGTCAATTTGTTTTCAATGTCTTCTCATACTGATACACGTAAATATCTGATCATCATCTCACATAGATATATATCAATACACACATATCTCAAAATGGCTCTGAGAAATGTCTTGATCCAAGTGGTGTTATTTCTAAGTTTTATGAAACCTGGGTCCTATAGGGTGACAACCTTGTCAGTCTGTCTTTGGAGAAGCTCTGGATCCTATTCCAAAGACTCCCCTAAACTATTCTGTTCTCAAGAATATAGACAGGAGTAGTGAAGGCAAGATTTTTAGAGGACAAGATTTTCATGTAAGACATCCTTCTCATGTTGAAAATTAATTTCCTAAATGTAGTATATTACATTCTCATTATCAGAAGCTTTTCACATTAGTACAAATGCATAGGAGTATGGCAGTTGTGTCAGAAATGAATTGCCTCTCCAGCTAGCACATGGAAAGAAGAGTTCTGAGATTTAGCACATACATAGCCTTTATTTCATGCATTTTTATTGATTTAAAATAATATGGTCTGTTTTAAACATAATATGTTAGTCCAGGTTCTCTTTAGCCATTCTAGTTTTTTGTTTGTTTGTTTGTTTGTTTTTTACTTTCTATTCATTTCTGTATTCATGTGCGGAGATTCATTTACCTCTTGAATTCTACTTCGTTGCATTAATAGAAAACTAGTTTTTTTGTTTTTTTCCCCTGCCATACATGTATTCCTAATAGAATCAGTAGTAAGTTATCAATTCAGTGGTTTGAGGCAGACATGAGTATGCATCATAACTACGTTAGAACTTGTTAACATGCAGATTGAAGGGTCCCACCCTTGGAGTTTCACCTTCAGTGAATTTGCATTACTACTAAGTTTCCAACTGATATTGGTGCTACTGGTCTAGGGACCAAACTCGGGGAACCATTGAATAAAGATAAAACTAAGTGCAGAGATTTTTGTCATTTGACTTTTGCCCCTGAGAACATTTAGGTGAAGAGACATCCTAAGGTATAATCACTTAGATGTAGATGAAGGTGATAATTTGCATTCCTATTAGATTCACAAGGGGTGCTATTGTTGCCCATTAAGGACCACACTTGGTGGATCCCTAATAAAAATATTAAAAAGCAAAACATTGGGTTCAGCACCTATAGCTCTGCGGCTACAGCACCAGGCACATACACCGGAGCTGGGGGGTTAGAATCTAGCCCGGGCCTGCCAAACAGTGACAACTACCAAAAAAAAAAAAAAAATAGCCAGGCATTGTGGTGGGTGCCTATAGTCCCAGCTACTTGGGAGGCTGAGGCAAGAGAATCACTTAAGTCCAAGAGTTTGAGATTCCTGTGAGCTGTGATGCCACAGCACTCTACCAAGGGCGATAAAAGTGAGACTCTGTCTCAAAAAAAAAAAAAAAAAAAAGGAAAGAAAGAAAAACATTGATTTAGGCCAGCAAACTCTTCTATATGTGATATCTAAAGAGTTACATTGGTAGGGCAGCACCCGTGGCTCAAAGGAGTAGGGTGCTGGCCCCATATGCTGGAGATGGTGGGTTCAAACTCAGCCCTGGCCAAAAAAAAGAAAAGAGTTACATTGGTTTAATTTGCTCAGAAGCTTTTCATGGGCTAAATTATCACCCACAGAGCTGAGGTTCAGCTTGTGTTCATAGTAGGTAGGCATAAGGGATACTTTACAAACAGCTGAGATTGGCTGTAGGCATGCAGATAAGTAGGGAGAAAGAAATTCTTTGAAAAAGCCAAACATAAACTTGTTGACTGAGTGAAGAGAGAGAAAGGGAGCAGTACCTAGAAATTACAGCTTTCAAAAATTCTTCCAGCTGCTGTGTGAATATCGAATGTGAAAGGTTTACAAATATAAGACAAATGCCCTCTTCTGAATTCCATCTCTTCCACGTTCTGTCAGAAATCTCCTTCCATAATTCCTAAGTCACCTTCCCACTGATCCTTTGCTGTCAGCTTACCATTCTGCTACCATTCATTTTAACAAACACACATGGTTCAATCTCAGCATTAATGCTGTTGCTCTCCCTCACCCCACCCCCTTCAGTGTCGCCTCTTTCCCTGCTGCCATGGTCAGCTGGTTGGCTTGCCTTCTTTAACCACAATTCACTTTTCAGCCCATTTATCTGACTATTACTCTTACCATGACAGGCAAACAACTCTCACTAAGAAAATCAATACACTTCCCCCTGCTAAATTGCCTGAGTCAGCTTCTCTGTGTAATTTTCTCCTTTAGTTCTCTGACACCTTCTTACCCAGGTTTTCACTTGGCCTATCTCTATACTATGTTTGAGTTATTTTCCCAGATGATTCATCCTCAGCCTCTGCCGTAAGTATGGCTGATTTCCTGTCCCCATCCCACTCCTTTGTCACTTTCCATCTCACATTTCTTCTGTCATCTCATCTTCATCCATGGCTCCAATTAGTACATACAAGCACATGACTCTGAAGTCATTATCTGTGTCCTGTGTCCCTTTCTTGGCCATTCTATATTTATTTAGGTCATTAAATATTAAATATCCAGTTTTGAATCAAAGATTTAGTTGATTGTATCTCAAACAAGAAACAGTACAATTAATCGAAGTATGCACCTAAACTATCAGCACAGTTTTGCTGTCTTAATACAAGCTCATTTATGCCAGCAGCAAAGAATCCTGGAGAGTAAGTGGCAATAAAATCACAAAAAGCATTTTCCAGAAGCTTATTAAGAATTGAATATTTTTCCTTACAAGAAGTGGTCCAAAGGCTAGAAGAAGTGGTAGTCACTTCATCTTTATCCAACCACTGTGATGCTTAAGATTGTCAAAAAAAATCCATTTTTCATTGCAATAACAATATGGTGTAGAAATGGTTTGCCCATATATCCTGACAACAAAGAAAGACAAGCTTCAAGACCATGTCTCTTCTGACACTCATTTAATTCTCGCAGAACGGATCCATCCAGCTTCTCTACCTTGCCAATATTCCTCCCAATATTGGAATAGTAATGTCAAACCTAGCTGATAATTCATGGGTAGGTTGAGATGGATCCACTTCCACTGTGGCTTTCAGCTCATTATTACCCACCTTGGTCTCAGGTTGCTCACATGCTCATTTTCAAGTTTAATCTCCAGATTAATCTTGAAATCTCCAGATAATCTCCAAATCTCCAGAAGGCAACTTCTCAAACTGTTGGCATACTGTGCGTTCATTAGCCACATCCTTCCCAAATGCTTCCTTGATATTTCAAGCTGTCTGCATTGTATCAGTTCCATGATGGAACTTTCATTCAAAAATAACATGAATTTTTGATTTATCCATGGATTTATAAAAATTGCTCTAAATAAGATTTGAAAGGTGATCACAAGACAAAATGTGCATTTGAAAGAATGAGGATGTACCTTCACAATAAAAATAAGTGTTAAAGTGAAATGTCAGAAATATCAACCATCAAACTTAATACTTAAAGAAATTGGATATTTCATACTTGATAACCTAATATATCTGCAACTCCTGGGTAAACTTGTATTTATAGGCCATAGAACTGGTACTGACTAATAAGAATAGATGGGCTGTACTGAATTGATTGATTGGGCTTTTGCTATAGCACTTGTTTTATATTTTGAGTCTTACCCCTGGCTATAGACATTTCAAAATTAGCATGTCCCAATCTAAAATCTCCTATAAATTTGGATATCTGCCTCTATTCTCTGTTTCAGAAGATGGCACTACCTACCATTTACCCAGTTATTTAAATCAGAAACCTCACATTCTGGTGAGACTTTTCTCTTTTTTTGCACATGCCTACATTAGCACAAAATAATGCAAATTCTGCCTCCTCACTCTCTTAAACTTTTCTTTGACTGTCTGTGGTTTCAGGCCCTTATCACTGTGGAGTCAAACATACCTGATACAAATCTTGTAGTCTTTGACAAATTTCTTAAGCTCTTTTAGCTTTAGTTTTCACATAATATTTTGGACCTTTCAGGATGACTAAAAGGCTTAAATGAGATTATCATACAGAGAGTCAGGTACACAAAATACAATTCATGAAGGGTAGTGACTATGATAGCTACTACTGATACTATGCTATTAGTATCACCAAGAAAACTACAGTAATTTCTTTACTGGTCTTTCTGCATCTACTGTTAGTTCTTCAGCCTACAAACATGAAGGCTAACCCTGTCACCTTCACACCCATGTTTAGAATTCTTCAGTACTTGTAATTCCTACCTCCTTGGGGTAGCATCTAATGTCATGCATGGTGTGGTCTCTTTATAACCTCATTTCTTCCATTGTCCCTGAAAGAGATACATACAGAAAATCCAATGCCACCTAGCTACTACCTACCTTATCTCCCAACACTTCCATCAGCTGGGAAGACCTTCCACCTGATTTCCTCTCCTCAATCTAACTAATTCTTATTCATTTTTTAAAATAAACTCAAACTCCAGAATAGACCTCTGGTACACAGGAGATCACAAATCTCTCAGTAAATGTGTGAATGAACATGCCCCCTAAAACTGTTTTTTTAGCTATTTCAAAGTTAAAAGGAGAATAATCACATTTACAGAAAATGAATTAGCTACAAAGTAGTGACACTGGTATAAAAGTATTTAAAATACAATGTTTATAATTCAGAATTAATTTTTTTAATGTTTTAATATAAAAATGTTTAATCATAAAGCAAATTGAAATATTTTTACAATAAACATGTATATACCTGCCACCTATATTTTGCCACTAAAATTTTACTATATTTGCTTTATATATATTCATCTAACCATCCCTGTATATATATAGATTTTAATATTCTAATAATCTTACCCTTAAATAATAAGTCATCTTTTCAAAAAATAATATAGATGTTTTTACATAGATGAAGCAAAAATAAACTCATTCTTATTAAAACATGATAAATTATATTGTTTTCTAATTCATTGACTATCTAGTAGAAATAATACCAGATAATATAAAGTATGTTTATTAATACTCCACTCTACCTGATTAGGTGTAGACCATTAGAAAGAATTGCTTAAATTGAAAAGTCTGTAGCTCAAAGGAGTAGGGCGCCAGCCCCATATACGGGAGGTAGCAGTTTCAAACCTGGCCCTGGCCAAAAAAAAAAAAAAAAAAAAAAAAAGAAAAGAAAAGTGTGGGTTTGGAAAGGATTAATAAGCCGTGGTATACATATACCATGACATACTTGTTCAGCCATTAAAAAAGATGGAGACTTTATTCTTTTGTATTAACCTGGACTGAGTTGGAACACATTCTTCTTAGTAAAGTATCATAAGAATGGAGAAGCAAGAACTCAATGTACTCAATTCTAACATGAGGGAAGTAGATGATCTAATACATACCCTCATAAGAGAAAAACTCAAATCAATTCAAGGTGGGGGGCAGGGGAGCAAAGGAGCGAGGAGAGGGGAGGAGAGAGGGGGAAAGAGGTTACAGTATTTGGCATACCTCTTGGGAACGGGACACAGTTATAAGAGAGACTCTACCTAACAAATGCAATCAGTGTAACCTAATTCTTTGTACCCACAATGAACCCCAAACAATAAAATAAATAATAAATAATAAAAAGTCTGGATTTGCCAATATTAAAAAAAAACAACATTTTTTTTTACGCTAGTAGAATGTTTTGTGAGGAATAGCATCTCCCTTTTTATAAAATTTAACTTTGACTTGTATCTTCTTAATGCATCGTGGGTTAAGCTACATACGTCAGGCAATTTTGAAATTGGGCTGGTTAGTTCCTTTTATATTAAATCCCCATAACAACTGATTGCTTAATTATTATGCATACTATTTTAAGAGAAATTCTCCAACTGGCACACAAGAAGTAAAGCAAAAACAAATCAAAATGGTAAGCAACACCCCTCAAGCCAATCAACATCTAGTCAATGTATCCTTTTAAAGCAAGGCACAGCTTTCCAAAAAGTCACAGCACAATTTTACATGCTGCAATAGTGTTGGTAAAATAATGGAGAAGGCAACATTTTCTGCATAAAATATTTTTTCTAGAAGTTTCCATGCAGCTTAGTACACTGCAGTGACTGCAGTGACCACATTATTCAGTTCCAGAATTAGTAGCACACCACTGTGAATGGCTCCATTCCCATTGTGATTACTCATTCAACAACATGCTGGAGAATTTACGATGTGCAAAGCATTCCATTAAGTAATGTATGGCAAATGTAGATGATCTGTGAAGATTTCCTAATCAGTAGAGAAATGAGAAATATAAGGACAGGAAAGAGAGACAGAAAAAGAGATCATGTAAGCTTATTACCTGCCCTTCCTAGGAAAGTCTGCCCTTTATTCTGAGATTAAGTCCTTCTTATTCTTTTCTATTAAAATGCCCCTTCCTTTGCATAGTACAATATGGTGGTAATAGTAGATGATGGGTTGGTTTAGTTTTAATAGTTTACCTGGAAAAATTTTGTTGTATCTGTCTCAGTTATCTAATACACACACACACACAAGTATATATGTACTGTATGTTAGTGTTTGTGTATGTATGTGTGTGTGTGTGTGTGTGTGTGTGTATATATATATATATATATATATTAATATGATATATATATATAATGGTATATCTAAGCCAACCACCCCAAAACTCACTAGCTAGACCACTCCAAAACACAATAGTTTAAAACAATAAATATTTCTTTCAGTTTTCTAGTTTGTAGGTTGATGGTAAATAGTTCATCTGTGCTTGTTGGTTTTGCTTACAAGAGTGGAGGGTGGCTGAGAGCTCATGTGTCTAGAGATGGTTTAGTCAATATCATATTTTGCACATTCTTCCACCAGGTCCAAGCTTGTCCTCTTGGCAAAGGAAGAGGTAGAAATGGAAACAGAAACAATTTGTTAAGCCCCTGTTTCCACCAAGCCTGCTAATATGCCATTGGTTAAACAGGTTTTATTTTCCCCTGTGGTAGGAAGAATAATAAACCCCTTAAAGAGATTAATCTCCAGAAACCATGATTATGCTATGCTCAGTGGCACTGGGGAATCAAGATTGCAGATGGAATTAGTTGCTAATCAGCTGACCTTGAGATGGGGAGATTATTCTAGATTATCCAGATGAGTCCATTATAATCACAGGGTACACACATGTGAAAGACAGAAGCAGGAGAGTGGGAGTCAGAGACTGAGGGAGATACGAAAATGCTGCATTGCTGGCTCTGAGCATGGAAAAAGAGGCCATTAGCCAAACAGTGTGGGGCAGCCTTTAGTGTGGGGAAAAGCAAGGAAGTGCTTGTCTAGCTTTTCCAGAAGGAACAGAGCCCTGCCAACACTTTGATTTTAGTTCATGAAACCCACTTTGGACTTCTGACTTCCAGAACTGCAAGATAAATCCATTTTGCGTTATGTTAAACCACGAAGGTTATATAAATTTGTTACAAAAGCAGTAGGAAACTGCTATATCCTTCATGTTCAATCTTTTAGTAACAGCTACATTATTGTTGAACAGCTACATTATTATGTTTTTCTTAAAATCAACCTTGTTTTTTGCTTTTGGTCTTGACACAAGTAATTATACCTGTAAAACTGTAGCTTGATCTACTAGTATGTTTTTCCTAATACATATAAAATAATTTAGAGATACCTGGATCTTGGTGGTTCAAAGGAGCATGGGCAAAAATGAAAATTTATTAGAGAAGTAGGCATTTTGCCAATCGATAGAATTCTTGGCAGATAGAAGAGAAAGACAAATGATTATGATTCAATGTGGCTCTAGTGTACACTTTGCATTTGTATCGAGCAATTTGAAGCTTACTAATCTTGACATGTCTTAATGCCTTTGGATTGTTCTTTCAACTAGATGAAATGCTCACTAGAACTCAAAAATTCAAGCTTAGATTTATCATACTTCTTCTTGAAAACATCTTCTGATCCCCAGAGATCAACATGTGAGATACTTACAACTCAATCAGAGAATTTGTCTTAGCATACCCTTTGGAGATTTCTGTTTTGGAACATCTACCAACTGTGAACTGTGAGTTACGGTTTAGGGATGGAATGATGAGCAGAACAAAATCATTCTTTTAGTAACATGGTATATGGTAGGTGTTAATAATTGTTGGCTGAAATGAAGTTACATAAATAGCAAATGGCTTGTCCAACGTAACACATTACACAGCTTTACCTCCCTTCCCTTTGCCACCCTCCAGTGCCAGTTATATCTCCAGACAGGCCTCACTTACAAGCCAGCCTCACCTTACTTTCTGAATTAGTCTACATGGCTCTGATAGCACATCAGAAATCTAACCTTGCTATTTGGTGAGATTTTTAATTTAAATTCTGTGGTTTATAGACTTGGTATTCAATATTTTGGAGACAAACCTGATGTCCCCAAATGATTTGAAAATCAAGCATTCCTAACTTCCTTTCTTCCTTTTTCTTTCCTGGCTTCACTAATGATCTGGTAGTTTTTGTTATTTTGGATACTTTTAAACCATTGGCAGTTTATCTCATATCTGTTCTCTGGAAGCTGTCACAAATGAGGGGAGGCAGGTTGGTGGTTGGTTATAGTGGAAAGAACATAAAGCTAAGAGTTAGAAGCCCTAGGTTCCAGTAAATGCTCCATAGTGGGATTTAGGGCAAGTCTCTTAACTTCTCTCAACATCAATCTCCTCATCTGTGAAATAAGATTGATGATACCTGTCTTGCCTATACTTCAAGGTTGTTTTGAGGTTCAAATGCATTTTCCACCCCATATAACCTATAAATCTCCAAAGCCTACAGATAACCTACAATATTCTACAGTAAGCTTAATATTTCTACCATAGGATTTAAAACTCAGTGACCAGCACTGATAGGATCTAACATCCTAATATATTTAAGTACCAATATGTATAGGAGTCTCTCTGGCTATTGATGCTACTACTATATATAGGTTTATATGCTTTGCCTAAAATAGGACAAAGCTGTAATATTCATATATAATCACTATATGTTTTTAGAATATTTTTCTCAATATAAAGACAAATTTGGTTAAAAAATTGGAAGGCAATTTTTATTAATTTATAAATAAAATGATGGCCTTAAAAGGGCCCCTTCTTTTAAATATAAGTTGTAATTCTTATGTTGAAACCAATCTATCATTTAGGGTAAGCAAAAGATATAGTTTCAAAATTTGTTGGTATCATGGAACTGAAGCAGTAGCTTTTTGAACCTATCAGTTTCATTTTTATTTGTTTAGCAAATGAAATGGTGATACTTCTGGGTGTACATGAAGCATAGTCATTGAGCAAACAAAAAGTAATGAATTTTGTAAACTCCTTACTTGACCATTATGCCTCCTTTCCAGTCACATAGGTACCCCTTTCTGTTTGTTTCCAGATTGATTTCTGTAACCATGTCAATTCTAATCCCAGGCAAACTTCTATGATTCATTAAGAGGCCACACAAAATAAGTATTGTCCAATGCTAATACTTTGAAGTGTGATGTTGTAATTACTTACCAAGTGAATATTAATCACTACTAGATTAGAATGGAATTACCTGTGATATCACATTAATAGCAAATGAGCTTTCCCTGATTGATGTTGTTATAATGAATACAAAAGGAATTAATAATGATCTATCACTCACTGAAAGAGGCATAGTCATTAAGGGCATGCCATCAAGAAATGAGTAATACTTTACAAAAAATGAATATTAATTAAAATAAAATCACAATAAAGTCCTGTTGAATTACTTATATTCATATTACAAAGATATTATACTGTTGAGATGGATGTGATTATAAAAATTTATCATTAACCATTTAAAATATTTAGGAAGCAGATACTTGTTTATATTTGCTAACTAGCTATGCCAGCTATTTAGCTTTTGTGAGCAACTTATTACCATATGAATAGTGATTAATAATACCAAGTATTATATATATTTAACTCATATCCACACTTACATTCATAACTCATGTAATATGGATATAAGTAATTCAACAGAACTTCGTTGTGATTTTAAAATATGGATTTTGTTTCCAGCATTTTTCCTTGTTACCCATAGAATATTCTAAAAGATCTCTAAATTGTAAATGTAGATAGAACATTGACTGATTTCTGATTTTAAAAATGTATGTGAAAGCCGATCTGCCATGGATATCGTACCAGATGTTAAGGAAAATGCTAGTCAGAAATAAGACTTGGGAGCAGAGCAGCAGAACTAAACTTTTCATATACAATTTCTAGGGAGTAATTGAGCATACAGGTTATCAAGAGGGATAAAGAGTCATGCTTTCTCATTCAAGGTGCTTTCCGTCTTAAAAAAAAAATGATCAATTTTTAAAATTTTCCATGGTAACAATTTCATAGCAGAAAGCAAAGAATTGTGCATTATTTAAGAGATCAGAATATCATTCTTATAATTTGGTACATTAAACATTGTTTAGACAATTTGGAATAGTATCAAAATATCTATAAAATACATTTGTCTGACTTCAGAGTTAGCATTTCAACTAGATTAAAAGAATAATACATTTAAAGAGTGCATGAGAAAACTGATGAACTAGAAATGAGGTCTGTATTTGAGTTAATATTGTACCAATATCAACTTTCTGGCTTTAGGAAAATACTCTGGTCATTACTTAAGTTGTTATCATTGGGAGAAATTGAAGGAAAGGTACATGAGAACTCTGTACTATATTTGTAATTTTTAAGCCATTTCTAAATAAATTTAGAAAAATCTAAATGTTTATTTTAAGAAAGTGCTATCTTTTTCTCTATAACCTAGTGGCTAGTTAGCTCAGTCTTAACTAATAACTTATATATAGAAGTGATTAGGAGCTGCTAAATAAATTCTATTTCCGACTTAGGCTCAACCGATGATTCTTGAATTTGTAAGTGAGTATGTGTGTCAGTATATGCTATGTCACATAAAAATACATAAGGATAAATGATAGGAGCTAATTATTTCTTGGCCTATTGCAATGGCTTCATTTAACACTGTTTATGTAGGAAACTACGGTAATTATTAAAATAAACACAGTAAAACAACTAAATCAATGGAAATATAAAGATGTGCTCATGATTGGAAATGCTGACAATGAACTTTGCATTTATCTTCACACAAGGAGGAAATATTTGGTTTTGATTTTAGAATTCCATGCTATATAATGTGCAGTATCAAAGAAAACTCTAAAGTATATATTGAAAATCCTGATGTTCCCTTTCTTCCCAAAAGGTAGCACCACAATGTATAGAGCCTTCAGAGTTAATATCAAAGAATAATCCCAGCAGTTGCACCAGCATGCTGCAGCTCCTGCTGTGATGATTATTATTTCTATTTTATTAATTTTGCAATTAAAATTGCAGAGTTAAGCTGTATATATTTCCAGCTGTGGCTTTTTCAACTATCTCAGTAGCTCATAGATAACTTCAGATGTTCAATAACAGTGAAAACATACTGTCTACGTATTACTTCTGTAGGACCAATTTTATGTGAAAAAAATTAACTAAATCTCAGATAATTTCTATAACTAGTTTTGTTATACATCTAAAAAAGAAAATAGCAGAGCATATTTCTAAAGTAGTTGCATCATGACCCAAATCCAACCCATTATTATTATCAAGAAGATATCTGAAGCTCTGTGTGTATACAAGACAAGGCATTTAAAAAGAGGGGGAAAGGTAGAAAGAAAATTTTTTTAATTTTTTAACCTTCAGGAATCTTTCCTTCTAATAGCACAAATTTTGCAACTTTAGAGAGACTTATTAACATATCTCTTGTTTATCTTGATGTCGAGTATATATATCTTTTGTTTAGTACCATGAAATAGTCATCACTTGGTGTAAACAGGGCATTTTCATAAAGAAAGTGACATTTGCTGGCAGCACCTGTGGCTCAAAAGAGTAGGGCGCCGGCCCCATATACCGGAGGTGACGGGTTCAAACCCGGCCCTGGCCAAAAACTGCAAAGAAAAAAAAAAAAAAGACAGAAAGTGACATTTGAAACAGATAAAGAGAAATGTACCTTTGTTAATAAAATCATTGTTTTCTTTTGTCTCTTGGAAATAAGTCAGTTTATATTTGATATGGACAAGTATGATGTGGAATTTGCTAAAGACTGAAAATAGGAGAGAAATTCAATAGAGGTTTGCAAGTGAACAAACCACTTAATAATTAAAAGGAAAAAAAGGTAAAGTTACTAAGTTGCCAAAGAGTCACTCTCTCTTTTGATTTAGTGCATCTCACTTTAGTGGTTTAATAAACTGCTGGCCATCTGGTCAACATTCTAGCTCTATCTGCAAGTAGCTGAGTATTCATAGACAAATAAGCCAGCTTTGCAGAACATTAGAGTCTTTGCTGATATTCTTCAGATTTCTAAATTCTGTTTTAGGTCCTCATTTCTACATTTCACTCAGAGTCAATCCTTTGCACTAGAATTATCCTGCAGTGGAGTATAGTAATGAAAGTGTAGATTCTGTTTCTGGACACTCATGATGCCACTTTCAAGCCGTGTGATCTTCCTTCAAGCCTCTCAATCTCTCCAGGCCTTGTTTCTAAAATGAGGATAGGAGTAGAGGTTAATATCGTGAAGATTAAATGGGAAAACTTATAAAAAGCACTTAGCACTGTCCCCTGCATATTGTGAAGCGTTGGTATGTTGCTAGTGGCCTCACTTTATTGTTATCATCATTATTGTTACTAATTATATTGAACCCTGGCTATTGGGGAAATTAGTTTTGTCATTTTATCTCATAGTAAAAATAGGTTAAAAGGCCTTTTAGCTCTTATTTCTGTTGATACTAATTATAATGTGCCTTGTTATGTATGGCCATTTATAGTTTACAAATCGCTCTTTGATTTTACCTTATAAAAATGTCAAAATCAGGGTTTTTTTAAAAAGCCAGAATTCACAAGAGTATAACCTAGAAAAAAAGTAAATATTTTGTTCAGCAAGTCTTTTAGTTAAGCAGATTCAAATCTTCTCATGTCTCATACAATAACATAAGCTTTTTTTCTTTTTTATTGTTGAGCATTCATCACACTGATTACATTTGTTAGGTAAAGTCCCTCTTATAATTGTGTCCCACCTCTAAAAAGTGTGTCACACACCATGACCCCCCCCACCCCTGTCCCTATTTCCCTCTCTCTGCTCTCCTGTTTCCCTACCCCCCACTATGTACTAAGTCATCAATTGTCCTCATATCAGAATCGAGTACGTTGGGTTCTTGCTTCTCCATTCTTGTGATGCTTTACTAAGAAGAATGTGTTTCAACTCCATCAAGGTTAATACAAAAGATGTAAAGTCTCCATCTTTTTTAGTGGCTGATAGTATTCCATGATATATATATGTACCACAGCTTGTTAATCCATTCCTGGGTTGGTGGGCATTTAGGTTGTTTCCATAGTTTGGTGATTGTGAGCTGCAATAAACAGTCTAGTACAAATGTCCTTGTGATAAAAGGATTTTTTTTCTTCCAGGTAGATGCCCAA